>WBNM01042365.1:0-17189 GCA_013399055.1 Ramphastos sulfuratus | reverse complement strand
CCACAACCTCCCTGGGCAACCTGTGCCAGTGTCTCACCACCCTCACTGCAAACAACTTCCTCCTAACATCCAGTTTCAATCTCCCCTCTGCCAGTTCAAACCCATTCCCCTTGTCCTGTCATTACAAGCCCTTGTCAATAGTCCCTCCCCAGCCTTCCTGTAGTCCCCTTCAGATCCTGGAAGGCCACTCCAAGGTCTCCTCAAAGCCTTCTCTTCTCCTATGGATAACTTATTGTCCACCAGGACTCCCAAGGCCCTTCATGGCAAAGAGGTCATTTCAATCCATCTCCAGCACCCTATGAACCCTCTTGCATCTCCTTTGAGATCAGCAAAGTGGTTTCTGCTGGGCTTTTGCAGAGCCAGCTGCTCCCCTGGCATTTCCCTTTCACATAGCAAGGCTCCCCTAGCACTNGTCCACCAGGACTCCCAAGGCCCTTCATGGCAAAGAGGTCATTTCAATCCATCTCCAGCACCCTATGAACCCTCTTGCATCTCCTTTGAGATCAGCAAAGTGGTTTCTGCTGGGCTTTTGCAGAGCCAGCTGCCCCCTGGCATTTCCCTTTCACATAGCAAGGCTCCCCTAGCACTCAGAGGTGGTGTACACAGCCTGCCTGCCCACATTCCAATTCTGGGAATCAGTTTCTAAATAATCCCTTCTGACTTCAAGCTCTAAGAAAGCAGCCAAGTAAACAAGCATGTTTCATCTGCAGGGCAGAGTGTTCTAGGAAACCACTTATTTAAGGCAAAGAAGCCTTAGGGAGAGAGCATGAGTGCTGGAAGCACATGGTCAACAGCTCTCTTAGGTCTTCACTGGACAGAACTCTCCAGTTACTGCTCAGAACAGCAAGGTCCTGCCAACCTTTAAGCAAACAGGTCTCAAAATTCCCTTTTGCCTAAGCAGTTGCAAAGAAAAATAAGAATCAATCAATCAAAAACCTTTACACTCCCTCAGCTCTGCTTGGTCTCAGCCCTATGGCCCAGTCATGTCAGAAGTTGCAGCTTCAGGAGGAAGCCAGCAGGTAAGAGCTAAGAGATTCTACAGAAGCCAGCACATGGAAGGCTGATCTTGGGAGAAGGGGGAATGCCAGGGTTAGGGTGCTCTGAAGAGAGGTGTCCTGCAGACAAAGCTGGGGAAGACAAGGGGCAATGGGTCTGAACTGGCAGAGGGGAGATTTAGACTGGATGTTAGGAGGACATTCTTTACAGTGAGGGTGCAGAGACACTGGCACAGGTTGCCCAGGGAGGTTGTGGAGCACAGAAGCACAGAATGGGATCAAAGATCACATTCTGTGCTTCTGTGCTCCACAACCTCCCTGGAGGTGTTCAAGGCCAGGTTGGAGGAGGCCTTGAGTGACCTGTACTAGTGGGAGGTGTCCCTGCAGGGGGTTGGAACTGGATGATCCTTGAGGTCCCTTCCAACCTTCCCATTCTATGATTCTAAGAGTCTGGAGAACAGATCTGGTGTGGAGCAGCTGAGGGAACTGGGGGTGTTTAGAATGGAGGAGGCTGAGACACCTCATGGCTCTCTACAACTCTCTGAGAGGAGGCTGAAGGGAGCTGGGCTCTGCTCCTCAGGCTCACGTGACAGGAGAGGAAATGGCCTGAAATTGTGCCAGGGAAGTCAGGTTGGAGATGAGGACAAATTTCTTTGCTGCAAGAGTGGTGAGGGATTGGCAGAGGCTGCCCAGAGAGGTGGTGGAGTCCCCATGGCTGCAGGTGTTCCAGCAAGGTGTGGCCATGGTGGGGCTGGGTTGGTGGTTGGACTGGGTGATCTTAGAGGGCTTTTCCCACCCACACAATTCTCTATCATCACAGAGGGTGGAACTGTGCCCTAAAGGGGAACTGACATTTTCATTTAGTAATATTTACATGTAAGACTCCTGTTGCTTTACAAAACAGGAGCATACAAGTGAGTAAATGCAAAGGAAAAGCCTCCCAGGGAGCTCAAGGACAGGTAATCCTTTCTCTGATCATCTTGTCCAGAAAACCAAGTCATGAGCACACACTCAGTAAGCTCAAACATCTTCCAGTTTTCCAGTTCAATGTGGTCCACAAGCGAAACCCAGCAGGTACTGGCACCAACCTGCAGGGAATTAGAATGGACCTGGAGCTCAGTCAGAGAATGGTAAGGTTGGAAGGGACCTCAAAGATCATCTAGTTCCATAGGCAGGGACACCTCCCACTAGTACAGGTCACTCAAGGACTCATCCAGCCTGGTCCTGAACACCTCCAGGGAGGCTGTGGAGCACAGAATCACCCAACGTGATCGAAGATCACGTGATCGAAGATCACGTTGGGTGATTCTGTGCTCCACAACCTCCCAGGGCAGCCTATGCCAGTGTCTCACCACCCTCACTGCAAACAACTTCCTCCTAACATCCAGTCTAAACCTCCCCTCTGCCAGTTCAAACCCATTGCCTCTTGTGCTGTCATTGCAAGCCCTTGTCAATAGTCCCTCCCCAGCCTTTCTGTAGGCCCCCTCCAGCTACACTCCAGCTTGGGAGTCCTCAACCAGAGCTACACTGCTGAATGAGCAGGGAGCTGGCAGCATTTCTATGCTCTCAGGTCTGTTACCAAAGCAGCAGGGGCAGTTGTGTGGCAATCAGGCTGTACTTACCCTGAGCAATGACATCCTCAATGTTCTTCCCATTCAGCTCACTGATAACCTGGGTAAATGAAGTTTAGAAAGTTAGCAGTTCCCACACTGCACAAGTAGAAGCTGCACTTAAACAAGCACTGATGAACCACCATGTGCAATGTCTTCATCCTCCTTATCCAACCCAAACATCCTCTATGGAAGGAACAGGACATTGGAATGAAAACTTCACCAAGTCTTTCACACTTCCATGTGACAGCTTTTTCATGACATCTGTTGCAATGAATTCATAACAAGTCCCAAGGACCCTGCAGTAAGGACACACAGATGTTGTGGAGCCAGTTAGGAAACCCCACTAATGCCCTGTTGGTAACCAAGGGACTGGTAAAGTATCTTGCTTAATACTCACTGAAAGGGCTCTGAACCACTTGGCCCTGAACCAGGAACCACAGGGACTCATTCCCAGCACTACCAGATGTTACAGCTGGCAGTTGTACCCCTGTGATGGAACAAAGAGTGCCAACTGCTTTTACCACACTTGTTCCATGGCCTGGGATGAGGAAAGCAAAAGACAAACCCCAAAATGCTACTGAAGCAAGCAAGGAGTTAAAAACCAAAACGTGACAATCCTTACTGGTGAGTCCCTGCTAGCAGGGGTCAGTGCTGAGCCACCAGAGGGCTTTACCCAAGAGCTTTCCAACAGGCACCTCCTGCTGAGACAGCTGCGAGGTGACCAGGCCATGCCTGCCTCTTTGCTTCATCCAGAGCAGAAGTGTTCAAGACTTCACTGGACTGCAAGATACAGCCCATGCAGACAGCAAAGGACCCAAACAAATCCCAAAGCAGCTTTCTGGATACTGGAGGATCAGAGAAAACTAATTTATGAAAACCAAAACAGAAAGACTTGGCAGGTAAGGAGGGGCACCATGAGCTAAAGCAACACTCCAAACCTGCCAAGGATGCTGCCAGCTCTGCCAACACAGGACATGGAAGTGTTGGAGTGGGTCCAGAGGAGTCCACCAAGATGCTGAGAGGGCTGCAGCAGCTGTGCTGTGAGGACAGGCTGAGAGAGTTGGGGCTCTGCAGCCTGGAGAAGAGAAGGCTTCCAGGAGACATTAGAGTAGCCTTCCAGGATCTGAAGGGAGCTACAGGAAGGCTGGGGAGGGACAAGGTCTGGTAATGCCAGGACAAGGGACAATGGGTTTGAACTGGCAGAGGGGAGATTGAAACTGGATGTTAGGAGGAAGTTGTTTACAGTGAGGGTGGTGAGACACTGGCACAGGTTGCCCAGGGAGGTTGTGGAGCACAGAAGCACAGAATCTTTGATCATATTCTGTGCTTCTGTGCTCCACAACCTCCCTGGAAGTGTTCAAGGCCAGGTTGGAGGAGGCCTTGAGTGACCTGTTCTAGTGGGTGGTGTCCCTGCCTATAGCATGGGTTTGGAACTAGATGATCCTTGAGGTCCCTTCCAACCTTACCATTCTATGATTCTAACTCACACCTGCTTGGGCCTACTTTAAAACACTGGTTCCAGCTGGGAGGTTACTTAGTTTTCTCTCCACAACTCTGGAAACACTCTCCATACAAGTATGAGCCAGGTGCTAAGATAATTTTTTGGGGTCTTCTTTTTTGCATGGGCATTTATTTTAAGTCCAGAAGGCTGAAGGTCTGTTATATCACAAGCAACATGCCAATGAATATGCTCTTCTTAAAAAGGCTGGTTTGCAACACAACCACTTCAGTATTTATATCCAGCAACTTTCATATCACACAACCAAGAGTGTTAGGGGTTGGAAGTGACCTTGGAAGATCACCCAGTCTGNGCTGGACTCTCTCCAGCAGTTCCCCGAGGTCCTTCTGGACCTGAGGGGCCCAGAACTGGACACAAGATTCCAGCTGTGGCCTCAGCAGGGCAGAGCAGAGGGGCAGGAGACCCTCTCTGCCCTACTCACCACAGCCCTTCTCATGCACCCAAGGATGCCTCTGGCCTTCTTGGCCACCAGGGCACACTGCTGACTCCTGGGCATCCTTCTGCCCACCAGCACCCCTAGGTCCCTCTCCTCTGTGTTGCTCCCAACAGGTCAGTCCCCAGCCTATATCAGTCCATGCTGTAATTTGCCTGTTTCTTGGTGAAGAAACAAATGACTGCAGCATAGGCCCTCAAGTGTCAGCTTTGAGTCAGTGCTGGACAAAAGCCCAAATGAGATATGAATTAGATATGAATTTCACACAATCACAGAACTGCCAGGGTTGGAAGGGACCTCAAGGATCATCTAGTTCCAACCCCCTGCCATAGGCAGGGACACCTCCCATTAGGACAGGTTACTCAAGGCCTCATTCAACCTGGCCTTGAACACCTCCAGGGAGGGAGCAGCCACAACCTCCCTGGGCAACCTGTTCCAGGGTCTCACCACCCTCATGCTTAAGAGCTTCTTCCTAACATCTAAGCTATATCTCCCCTCCTCTAGCTTGTAGCCATTCCCCCCAGTCCTATCCCTACTTGACAGCCTAAAAAGTCCCTCCTCAGCTTTCCTGTAGCCCCCTTCAGACACTGGAAGGCCACAATAAGGTCTCTTCAGAGCCTTCTCTTCTCCAAACTGAACAACCCTAACTCTCTCTGCCTGCCATACATTATGTCATAACTTGCAGTTTACAGACACTTAGATGTAGCCAACAACCCCCTGAAAACTTTTAGACTGAAAATCAGAAGCCAACAACACCTGACACATATCTTTATGCAGGCCAGATATTAACTATGAAACCAAACTTCTACAAAAGCCTTGTAAAAATAGTTCTGACTGGCTGAGTGCTGTTTCTAAAGCCACACGTGATGATCAGAGAACCTCTGGACAAAGTAAGGGTAAATCACAACAGAAAAGGCAGCTAAACACCTTAGAGTAGCCTTCCAGTATCTGGAGAGGGCCTACAGGAAGGCTGGGGAAGGATTATTGACAAGGTCTTGCAGGACAAGAGGCAATGGGTTTGAACTGGCAGAGGGGAGATTGAAACTGGATGTTCAGAGGAGGTTGTTTGCAGTGAGGGTGGTGAGACACTGGCACAGGTTGCCCAGGGAGATTGTGAAGCACAGATTCTGTGCTCCACAACCTCCCTGGAGGTGTTCACGACCAGGCTGGATGATTCCTTGAGTGACCGGTACTAGTGGGAGGTGTCCCTGCCTATGAAACTAGATGATCTTTGAGGTCCCTTCCAACCTAACCATTTTATGATCCTATAAACAAACACTGAAACCAAGGAAACAGATCCAGTGCTTGATGCTGACTGGGCCAGGAGCACCGGGAACGAAGAGACAACACTACCTTGTTCATGCGTTCATCGTCTGTCTCGATGCCAACGCTGTCGAGAATCTTCTTCAAGTCCTTTGACGTGGGAGACTCATTGCCACCGAGGACGGCTAGGAGGTAAGCCGCGACGTAACGCATCCTACAGAACAACAAAGCTGTGTATTCAGGGCTACGGACCGGGTTACACCTTCAGAGAAAGATTTCTCTCCTCGCTGAGGGACGCAGACCTCCCCCTCCCGGCCACAATTGCTCTGCTCTACTTCCAAACCGAAGCTCAGGAGAGGTGAAGTCTCATACACCGCCAAGTCGCTGCGGCTCCCGCACCGCTTCAGGCTCCGAAGCGATGTTATCCCAATCCCAAGCAGCCAGCGTGGCCTAGCTCCGCGTATCTTTCTCTGGAAAAGGCAACATCGCGGCCTTCTAGAGCTCTCTGCCCATCCCCGGCATCCCCACTCGGCCTCCCCGCGCCTCAGCCTGTCCCTCTGCAGGCCCGGGCCAGGAGAGCACATGGCCGCTAACTCCCTACACCTTCCCCGCGCTAATGGTCCAGCCAAAGCCTAGGAGGTGGCAGCGAAGTGAAGCGAGAACGGCCGTTCCTGCGGGGCGGGAAGGGAGGGGACCGCCGCCCGCTTACTTGCAGGAGGTGACGGCGGTGGGAGATAGGCCCGGGACGTGCGTGCGCGATGGCGGCTCGGCGGCGAAAGGGAAGGGGCGGTGCTAGGGCCACGCCTTCTTCCTGTCACACCGCAACGACGCGCGCTACCATTGGGCTGTGCCGGCCGGGCAGTGACCAATGAGGATCATCGAGTGTTGATGACCGGCGCGCAGGCAGCTCGGCGGCGAGAGGGCAGGGGTGGTGTTAGGGCTATGCCTTCTTCCTGTCACCTCGCAACGACGCGCGCTGTCATTGGGCTGTGCCGGCCAGGCAGTGACCAATGAGGAGCAGCGAGTGCCGATGCCGGCGCGCAGGCAGCGGAGCATGCGCAGAGCTGAGCCGCGTTTGGCGGCAGGCTCGGCGACGCGGCAGCAGAGTTTCTGTTTTCAGGGCTTTTTCGCCTCTTTCCGTCGCCGAGTTGCGGTATCCACGCGGGTTAGAACCTGCTTCTGGCCGTTTGGTGCCCCGGCGGGGTCGGCGTGGCCTCACGAGAGGTGTAGCTCCCGCCTGGTGAACCTGGCTCCTCGTGGCTTGGGTGGGTGGAGAGTGGTGGGGAATGGAGTTCAGTCCAAATGGTGCCTGGTCACCAGTGGTGTTCCTCAGGGCTAGAACTGGGGCCTGTTTTCTTTAATATCAGTGATCCGAATGAGGGAATTGAATCACCCTCACCTGGTAACACCAAGTGAGTCGTAACTGTTGATCTGGAGGGTTGGGAGGCTCTGCAGAGGGATATGGACAGGCTGGTTCAATGGGCCCAAGACACTGATTTGACTCAAAAAGGCCAAGTGCACTTGGGTCACAACAACCCCATGAATGCTCCAAGCTTGGGGCAGAGTGGCTGGAAACTTATCAGTAAAGCAGGACTAGGGCAGAGATTGTCTCCTTATACTGGGCACTGGTGGGGCCACACCTTGAGTACTGGGTACAGCTTCAGGCCCCTCACTGCAAGGTTCTGGAGCATGTCCAGAGAAGGACAATGAAGCTGGTGAAGGGTCTGGAGAACAGGACTGGGGAGGAGCAGCTCAGGGACATGGAGGTAGTTATTCTGGAGAAAAGGGATCTGAGGAGAGACCTCATTGTTCTCTACAGCTCCCTGAAAGGAGGTTGGAGCCTGGTGAGGGTTGGGCTCTTCTTACAAGAACAAGAGTAAACAGCCTGGAGTTGCACCAGGGGAGGGTCAGGTTGGACATCAGCAAATTTGTTCACTGAAAGGGTTGTCAAGGCCTGCCCAGAACTGGGTTCCCTATCCCTGGAGGGATTTAAAAGACACAGATGTGATGCTAAAGGATACAGCACCAGACTTGGCAGTGTTGGCTTAATGGCTGGACTTGATGATTTTAAAGGTCTTTTCCAGCCTAAAATATTCGATGAGCAGAGCTCTGCCTGGGGTGGGAGCAGCAGCTCAGCCTGGGCAGGCAGGAGCTGGTTACCCTGTGGTGTGGCCTTGCCATGGGGTCACAGGAGTTACTGCCCAGCCTCAGGGCCCTGGATTTCTTCTTGGAGTAGGGAAATGGATTCAGGTGGAAAGTTTATGTTGTGCCAAAGAACACCCGACCCAAATAATCCATCACTGCTGCAGCAGAGGGGCTGTGAGCTCTGGCTGGCCCTGGCTTGCCACCTGGGAGCCTCCTCATAACCCCCTGTGTGGATGAGGGCACTCTCCACTGCTCCGGAAGCTGCATTGCTGCCAGAACACAGCCAGCCTCCCGGGTTTGTAACTGGGAAGTGCTTCAGAGCAGCAGCACAATGAGAGAGCCTCACTGGTGTGTGGGGTTAGACCCAGCAGTAGGAGCTGGAGCCCTTCTGTGCCCTTCCAGGGTAGCAAAAACCTGTCTGTGACAAAGCAAGGGCTGGCTCCCAGCCCTGTGCCCTTCCAGGGTAGCAAAAACCTGTCTGTGACAAAGCAAGGGCTGGCTCCCAGCCCTGTGCCCTTCCAGGGGCTGGAGGCTGGAGCCTTCCCAGGGCAGCAAAATCCTGGCTGTGTCCAGAGCCCTGCACTCTTCCAGGCTCACAGCACCTTCTGTGGCATTTCCATCCCCGACCCGGCTCCGTCATTCCCGCTCCAGTTCCCCCATTCATGCTCTGGCTCCCCTATTCCTGTGCTAGTTCTCCCATTCCCACTCCAGCTCCCCCATTCCTGTGCTAGTTCTCCCATCTCTGCTCCGGCTCTCCCATTCCTGACCCGGCTCTGCCATTCCTGCTTGAGCTCTGCCATTCCCACTCCAGTTCCCCCATTCATGCTCTGGCTCCCCTATTCCTGTGCTAGTTATCTCATCCTTGCTCCGGCTCCCTCATTCCAGCTCTGCCATTCCCGTTCCAGCTCTGCCATTCCCGCTTCAGCTCTGCCATTTCCACTCCAGCTCCCCCATTCCTGTGCTAGTTATCCCTGCTCCAGCTCCCCCATCCTCGCTCCGGCTCCCTCATTACAGCTCTGCCATTCCCACTCCAGCTCCCCCATTCCTGTGCTAGTTCCCCCATTCCCGCTCCCCCATTCCTGCTGTCTCCCCCATCCCCGCTCCAGCTCTGCTATTCCCGCTTCAGCTCTGCCATTCCCACTCCGTCTCCCCCATTCCCACTTCAGCTCCCCCATTCCCACTCCAGTTCCCCCATGCACGCTGCGACTCCCCCGTCCCGGCTGCGGCTCTCTCTCCGTGTTTTCAGGGACAGCCTTTCCCCCGGTTCCTGCGGGCTGAGCTCCCATCAGCGCCCAGGGGAGCAGCACCGGGTCGGGACGAGGTGCCCATGCCGTGGCGGCGGGAGGAACATTTCGCTCCGTGCCATTACGGTGCCGCTGCCGTGCCCTCGCCGTGCCGGCTCGCCCCGACCCTCTGCCCCTCGTCCCGCCGCATCCGGCACCTCCCGCGGCTCGTCCCGCCCCGGCAGCGCCGCTCCCGCTCAACTTTCAGGAAGCGCCGGAGCCGAGCCGGGCTGGAGGCAGCCCGAGCGGGCAGAGCCTGGGCAGAGGGCAGCCTGACCGGGCAGGCCTGGCCTCCGGGAGCCCTGTCCCTGCTGCGGAGGGGTGAGGAAACCGTGGCCGTGCTCAGCGTGAGGCCGGCGGCCAGGCTGCGGCTCTTGCTGGGGGGTCGTGCCAGGGGCACTGTGGGGTGCTGGGGCCCAGGGCTGGCAGAGGGGAGCAGCCCGGGGCCGTGCCTGTGTGCAAGGCGTCCCGGATGCTGTGAGGGTGGCAGAGCCCTGGCACAGGCTGCCCAGGGGGGCTGTGGAGTCTCCCTCTCTGGAGATATCCAAATCCTGCCTGGATGTGTTCCTGTGTGATCTGCTCTGGGTGATGCTGCTCTGACAGGGGGGTTGGACTGGAGCAGCTTTGGAGGCCCCTCCCAGCCCCTGGCATGCTGTGACACACGCCTGGGGCTGCCTTTGTGCTCTCGCAGCACCTCCAGCCTGGCCAGTTCGGAGCTACCCTCCAGTACCCTCAAGCATCAACAGATGGCCTGGGAGAGAGATGTGGACGTGCTGCGAGCAGCCTTTGTGTGAGAAGTGTTTCCCTTGTCACTGGGGCAGGCGTTTCCATATCCCTGTTCTGCTCTCCTTATGTGTCCAGGAGGTCTCTGCACCAGTGAAACCTGCTGGGAGCAGTTCTGGGCTCTCCAACAGAAGAAGGACCAAAAACGCTACTGGAGAGAGTCCATGCAGGGCCAGTGAGATGCTGAGGCCACACCTCTCATGTGAAGAGAGGATGAGGGAGCTGGGGCTGGTTAGCCTGGTGAAGAGGAGGCTGAGGGGGATCTCATTCATGCTTGCAAATACCTGAGGAGTGCTGTCAGGAATCATGGAATGGTTTAGGTTGGAAAGGACCTCAAAGCTCATCTAGTTCCAAGCCCCTGCCATAGGCAGGGACACCTCCCACCAGAACAGGTTCTTCTCAGTCACAGGGCAAGAGGCAATGGACACAAATTTGAACATAGGAAGTTCTGTCTAAACATGAGTACAAACTCCAGTTTCAGGGTGGCAGAGCCCTGGGGCAGGCTGCCCAGAGAGGTTGTGGAGCCTCTCTTTCTGGAGACTTTCAAGCCCCACCTGGATGTGTTCCTGTGTGCCCTGCCCTGGGTGCCCCTGCTTTGGCAGGGGGGAGTTGAACTGGATGATCTCCAAAGGTCTCTTCCAACCCTCTCCCATTCTGTGATTCAGGGAGCTGGGTGTGATGCCTCCTCTCAAACTGTGCCAGGGCTGCCATGTCCCACAGTTATCAGTAAAGGGCTCCTCAGGCTGTGCCAGTGGCATTAGCTTGCTCTTGCTGGCCCTGGACCTTAAAGCCATTAGGAGTTTTGTGTAGCTCTGCCTCTCTCACTCAAAAGAAGCTTCAGTTTGCCTGTTTGATCCATGGCAGGCTTTAAAACTGACTCCCAATTTCCACACTATGGAGTAGTTTGGTTGCCAGGCACAGGAGAAGTCACAAATGATAAAGTAAGGGGAAAGAGCAGGAAGCAGAGGAAAAGAAGTTGTCCATGGGGCAGCAATGTGCCCTGTGGCCAAGAGGGCCAATGAGATCCACTGTGTGCATCCGCAGCAATGTGCCCTGTGCAAGGGAGGTTCTCCTCCCCCTCTGCTCTGCCCTGGTGAGACCCTATCTTGAGTACTGCCTTCAGTTTTGGGCTCCCCAGTTGAAGAGGGACAGGGATCTGCTGAAGAAAGCCCAAANTGGAGTCTCCTTCTCTGGAGCCCTTCAAGGCCTGTCTGGATGTGTTGCTGTGTGCCCTGAGCTGGATTGTCTGCTCCTGCTCTGGCAGGGGGGGTTGGACTGGATGAGCTCTTTGGGTCCCTTCCAACCCCTGACATCTGTGATCTGTGATCCTGTGACTTGAAAGTAGGAAAGAGAAGACTGCTGGTGTATAAGCAAGCGAGGAGCTTCTGCTCATCTTTGCACTCCCAGTGTGCTCTGGTGGGAGCAGCTGATGGGGAGGAAGGCTTCTTCAGGCTAAGAAGGCAGAGGAGTAATTAATTTGTTTAGATTTCATACCTCTGCTCCTTTAGGTTTAAATCCTTCTTAGCAAGCAGGATGTGAAAGCTACTTTCCCCCTTTATCCCTGGAGGGTGCTGCTAGGGGAGGGAGCCAGGACAAGCTGTTAACTACCTGCCCCTGGCTTCACACCCAGCTTGCTGCCTTAGAGCATCCCTGCAGAGGCCAATCTGCAGGGGCCCCAATCCCACTACACAGCCCAGGGCCCTGCATGTGCCTTTCCAAACCCCCCTCCCTGTCCCTGTCACCTTTGTTCTGCTGCCCCTTGCCTGGTTTTATCTACCATCAACTTCTATCCTGTTATGAAACAGAGTTCTTTGAGGACCCTGTGAGCAGCCTCTGGGCTTTGCTGCTGGCTTGGGTCTCCCTGCCCTGGTTTCCCCCTCCACTTGTAAAGCTTCCCACTAAGGCACTTTGAAATCTGCTTAAGGCATTGGCAGCATTTCTGTCTTTTGATGTTAATATTGGTGTTTGTTTGGATGGGGAGAGCTTAGAGCAAGCTTTCCAGTAGCTGAAGGGGGCTACAAGAAAGCTGAGGGGGGAACTTTGGACAAGGGCTTGTAGTGACAGGACAAGGGACAATGGCTTTGAGCTGGGAAAGGGGAGGTTGAGACTGGAGATAAGGAAGAAATTATTGCCATTGAGGGTAGGGAGAGACTGGCACAGGTTGCCCAGGGAGGTTGCGGAGCACAGAATCACAGAATGTGATCACATCCTGTGATTCTGTGCTCCACAACCTCCCTGCAGGTGTTCCAGGCCAGGCTGGATGAGGCCTTGAGCAACCTGTGTGATGCTCTGACCAAAGCCTGTGGATGCCTCCTACCTGGAGGTGTTCCAGGCCAGGCTGGATGTGGCCTTGAGCAACCTGTGTGATGCTCTGACCAAAGCCTGTGGATTCCTTCTGCCTGGAGGTGTTCCAGGCCAGGCTGGATGAGGCCTTGAGCAACCTGTGTGATGCTCTGACCAAAGCCTGTGGATGCCTCCAACCTGGAGGTGTTCCAGGCCAGGCTGGATGAGGCCTTGAGCAGCCTGGGCTAGTGGGAGGTGTCCCTGCCCATGGCAGGGGGTTGGGACTGGATGAGCTTTAAGGTCCCTTCCACCCCAAAGCATTCTGTGGTTCTATGAATTGTTCCTGTCCCTGTCAAGAGGAGACTACTCCATGGCCTCCATCACCCCCCAAAGCTTTCAGTGACATTCATGCTATCCCTCCTGCCCTCTCACTGTGATGATAACCTGCTTCCAGCCACTGTGGGCTAGGGCAGGAGGCCCTCACTGTACACTTGTCTTCTCTTTCAGAGCCATCATTCCTCCTCCTGCTGGTCCCAGCCGCCTCATGGTGCTGCCTGTGCCTGCCTGCCTGGCAAGTCAGAGCATGTCCAGACCCCGTGGGTGAGACATAGAAGATGGCAGAGCTGCTGGGGCTGGAGGACGAGCATGAGGTTGGGGCTGTGGGGGCTGCGGGGGCTGCAGGGCTTGCTGAGTGCTGCCTGGCAGACAACAGACTGAACCTGGACGTGTACCCGGACGGCTGCCGCCGCTTCCTCCGCCTGCTCCGGGGGCGACGGGCAGAGGTGGCGCAGGTGGAGTTCCTCCGGCTCAGCGCCAACGATCCCCTCCTTGGCACCACGCTGGGCATCCTTCCTCAACTGGAGCTCCTAAAATCCCTGGTGCTGAAAGGTAAATTCCTGGGCCCCATCTCCATCCGACTTTCCTAAGCTTAGGGGTTTGGGTTTTTAATTCTCTCCACAGCTGGAGGACAAACAGCCCTTGGGCTTGCTTTGTCCCAGTGCCCTTTACTACAGCCTGTAGATTTCACCAGGACACAGCTTCCAGCCTCTTTATTTCTTTCCTTTGTTTCTGCAGCTGCCTGGGAACCAGGTTTTGGAGTTGGGTTGGGTCGATGCTGCAACCTTTTTTTCTGTAGCCATCCTCTAGAAGAGCATTTTCTGCAGTTACACAAGGAGAGGAGGTTGAAAGGGATTGGGATTTGGGGTAGAGCTCCTCTTTCATTTTTGGGAGCTGTCTTTGCTGTGTTTCCATTCAAATCAATCCCAGCTTGATCCTTGCTTAGTGTCAGTGAGCACAGAACAGAGGAAGCTGCTCAGCATTTTATCAGAGGTATGGCTCAGTCTAACAAGCTGTAGTAACTGTCAGCCCTCTAAGTATTAGATCACTCCCTGACTTGCTCATCTCTTTCCTTCAGCAGGAGCTCAGCACCAAGGCACAGTTTCTGTGTCAGCCTGAATTGTTTGCTCTCTGGGAGGTGCAATTTTAAAAGGGAGAGAAAAAAAGAAAGGAGTTCATGGCCAGAATTCCTAGCTCTAGCTGAATACTCTGAAGGCTGAGGTTTGGTTCTTTACCTGCCCCCAATTTCTCATGTGGATAATGTAGTTTGTTTTGTTCTCCTTTGTGTGAGGTGAGGATAGGGGCAGTAGCTGATGCCAGGCTTGGTTGGTGGCACCCCAAGCAGGCTGAAGTGCAATCAGATGCTTCACTGAGCCCTCCTGTACAAAGGGCAAGCTGTCAGCTGGGTTATTCTCACTTTTTACCATCAGGCAGCATTAAAATCATTTGTTTGCTCCCTGTTGTGTGTGATAGAGACAGCAGTGGAGGGAGAGGAGGGAATGATGAAGAGGTGGAGACTTCTGGGAGCTTCCTTTTGCTTGCTTGGCTTATTTTTTGTGGGTGCAGCAAGCTGGGGTGGAGAACTTGTGTCCACCTCTCACTGTGCTCTCTGGCCTGCACAGTGCTCAATTACCTGCTTCCCTCCCCTGTTTTCACTGCTTTCCTCACATCTGCTCTCCAGTTGTGCAAGGGCAGATCTCAGTCGTGGAATGCGTAGGGTTGGAAGGGACCCCAAAGATCATCCAGTGCCAGTCCCCAGCTATGGGCAGGGACACCTCTCACCAGCCCAGGTTGCTCAAGGACTCATCCAGCCTGGCCTTGAACACCTCCAGGCAGGAGGCATCCACAGCCTCCCTGGGCAACCTCTTCCAGTCTCTCTCCACCCTCACTCTCAAGAATTTCTTCCTCATGCCCAGTCTCCATCTCCCCTCTCCCAGCTCAAAGCCATTGCCCTTTGTCCTGGCACTGCAAGCCCTCAGGGCTGTTTGTCCCTCAACAGCACAGGCAGAGCCTGGAGCATGAGGAATGCTTCCAGTCCATAAAGTGTTGTGTGTTGGTGGGGAAGGAGAGTGGGAGGCCCTGAGGAGTATTACCACCTTGCTGAAGGGTGCCAAGTGTGTGGCATGGCCTGGCTGCTTCTGAGCTTCAGCTCCAGGTCTGTTTAGCAGAGCTCTACTGCCTCTCTTGATTTCATATCAAGCCTTCACCATCATATCCCATTTGCTGGTCAGGAAAGGGAGGCAAGGAGCAGAACCCTCACTTGTCTGTGAGTGCTTTGTAGTTGGAGCTGTTCATTGTGACCAGCAACTCTTCATCTTCTGGGTCCCACTGCTACAGTCTCTCAAGGGAGGCTGCTGAGGTATCATAGAATGGTAAGGTTGGAAGGGGCCTCAAAACTCATCTAGTTCCAACTCCCTGCCATAGGCAGGGACACCTCCCACTAGGACAGGTCACTCAAGGCCTCCTGCAACCTGGTCTTGAACACCTCCAGAGAGGTTGTGGAGCACAGAAGCACTTCTGTGCTGCACAACCTCCCTGGGCAACCTGTGCCAGTGTCTCACCACCCTCACTGCAAACAACTTCCTCCTAACATCCAGTTTCAATCTCCCCTCTGCCAGTTCAAACCCATTCCCCTTGTCCTGNTCTCAGCCTGTCCTCTGCAGAGCTTCTGGACAGCTGCTGCAGCCCTTTGAGCATCTTTGTGGCCTCCTCTGGACTGACTCCAACACTTCCATGTCCTTCCTGTGCTGGGGGCTCCAGAACTGCACACAGGACTGCAGGTGGGGTCTGAGGAGAGCAGAGCAAAGGGGCAGAATCCCCTCCCTTGCCCTGCTGCCCACACTGCTCTTGCTGCAGCCCAGCACACAGTTGCTGTCTGGGCTGCACTCACACTGCAGGCTCATCTGGAGCTTTTCCTCACCCCAGACCCCCAGGGCCTGTTCCTCAGGGCTGCTCTCAGCCATGCCCCACTCAGCCTGGAGCTGTGCTTGGGATTGTCCCCACCCAGGTGCAGGACCTTACACTTGGCCTTGTTGAATTTCATCTTGCTATCCCTGTAGCATATTGACCTCTTCCCTTCCCTCCACACTCAGGTGGCCATGCCAGGGATGAGTTTGGTTCGTGTCTGCTTGGCTCCCTGACAAGCTTGCCACCAGATTTTGGCAGCCTGAGGTGTCTCACTCACCTGGATCTCAGCTTCAACAGCCTCTCTGCCTTGCCCAGCTGCATCCTGCACCTCCCCAGCCTCCGTGAGCTCCTGGTGAGCCACAACAGCCTGGTGGCACTCCCGGAGGACTTTGGCTTTCTGAGCAAGCTGACTTTCTTCTCTGCTATGAAAAACCAGCTGAAGGACTTACCTCAGAGCATTGGGAAGCTGGTAGAGCTGCAGGACCTTGATCTCTCTGAAAATGCTTTGGAATTCCTGCCTGAGGAAGTTGGGAATCTGCACAAGTGCACAGAACTGGATCTCTCTGGGAATCGCTTATCAAGCATCCCAGACTCCTTAGGTAAGTATTTCCCAGGGGAAAAGGAGAGGGGATGGGGAGCTCTGGGGGCAGTGTTGGAGTCCTGAGGGGCTTGGTCTCTGTTAGCATGAACCATCCTTTGGGTTAGAGCCAAAGGGAAGTGATGTCCTGAAGAAACATGCTGAGGTCAGTCAGTCCCTTCGAGCATCAATGACTCTGGACCAGGCCTTCTGCTTCTGTGAATCACAGAGACTGTGAAGATTGGGGCTTCTGGTCAACAGCTGGAGAAGATGAGCATGAGCCAGGAGGTGCCCAGGTGGCCAAGAAGGGCACCAGCAGCCTGGCCTGGATCAGCAATGGTGTGGCCAGCAGGAGCAGGGCAGGGATGATGCCTCTGTACTGGGCACTGGTGAGGCCACACCTAAGTACTGAATTCAGTTTTGGGCTCCTTAGCCCAAGAAGGACATGGAGAGGCTGGAGCAGGTCCAGAGAGAGGCACCAAAGCGGGGGGAGGGTCTGGAGAAGAGGGCTGAGGAGGGGCAGCTGAGGGAGCTGGGGGGGTGCAGTGTGGAGAAGAGGAGGCTGAGGGGAGACCTGCAGCAGATGCCAGCAGTGACTCTGGCAGCCTGACAGAGGAAGAGCAGGACAAGGAGGAGCTGAGCTGTGGGTGCCCTAGGGTCAGGCTGTGGGCAAAGCAGGGACATCTCTCTACAGCTTCCTGAGAGGAGGCTGCAGTGAGCTGGGGTTGGGCTCTGCTCCCTAGTCTCAGGTGAGGGAAGGAGAGGAACTGGCCTGAAAATTGTGCCAGGGGAGGGTTAGGTTGGAGATGAGGAACAATTTCTTTGCTGCAAGAGTGGTTAGGGATTGGCAGAGGGAGGTGGTTGAAGCCCCATGGCTGGAGGTGCTCCAGCAATGTGGCACTTGGGGCCATGGTTTGGTGCCCATGGTGGGGCTGGGTTGAAGGTTGGACTGGAAGGTCTGAGAAGGCTTTTCCCACCCTAACGAGTCTGATTCTCTGGAAATTAAGAATGATTAATAAAAAAGACGCACTGCCTTCCCTGGGCCGTGCACT
>WBNM01042364.1:35751-72515 GCA_013399055.1 Ramphastos sulfuratus | reverse complement strand
AGGTCCTTTTCCCCAGGGCTGCTCTCCAGCCATTCACCACCCAGCCTGGATTTGTGCTTGGGATTGTGCCTACCCGGCTGCAGGAGCTTACACTTGGCCTTGTTGAATGTCATGAGGTTGGCTTGGGGCCACCTCTGCAGCCTGTCCAGGTCCCTCTGGATGGCATCCCTGCCCTCTAGCAAGTCGATAAACAGATTAAGGAAAGAAAAGGCCACAAATCAGCCTCTGGGACCTCTAGGGTGTATCTGGCTCAAGCCCTGCTCAGACCTTGGGCAGTTACATCAGTTCTTAGGGCCTTATCCAATTGTCTGTTGAGTATGGAGGCTACAGATTCTTAGCAACTAGTTCCAGTGTGCAAGCACTCTATCAATACTTCTTTCCTTTTAACTAGTAGCAAACGTGGCTGGAAAGTTGGTAGAAAAGGACTTGGAATTTTCTGTTTGAGAGATGGTGGATCATGAGTCAGCAATACACTCAGGTGTCCAAGAAGGCCAACAGCATCCTGGTCTGGATCAGGAATAGTCTGGGTAGCAGTAGGGAAGTGATTGTGCCCCTGTACTTGGCACTTGTCAGGCTACACCTTGAATACAAACCCTTATCACAGTCAAGCCTTCTGAAGACAAAGATGTTGTGCTTTTCAGCTGGCATTTCACCTTTGAGAGTTCCTTAGAGACAAATCCTGAACCTTTTCTAATGCCTGGACTTTCCCAGATATATTTCTTGTCAAGTGAAAGGGGTTGTGGATAGTAATCTTCTCATTCCCACTACACAGAGATTACTTTTGAGGTTGTGATGGTTTGGGAGTTCCCTGCCCCCCCACGCACTTTGTAAAATCACCCAGACTAGACTCAGCCGGCTGGAAGTTAAGGACTGAAGCTCTATTTACAGCTTAGCACAATATACAAGCAGATATATACACAATAGACAGGAATATTTACAGAAATATACAAGTTAAAGGTAATACAGAAACACAACACCCCTCCCAGAAATCAGAGACCCCAGGAGGGGCTTCCAACCACCCTTCCACCTTCTCCCCATCCCTCTACCTTACCCCAGGGTTTGCCTTATCCACAAGGTGAATTTGAAGGATCGGCCAGGGGGGTTAGAAGCAGAGTGGTTAGTTATGTTATTCATCAGAGAGGAGACCCACTGGCTCCCAGAGAGACACCGAGAGACTCTGACAGAGTGTCTTATCTATGTTTGTGTCCTTGTTCTTATACATCTCAGCAAGCCTATGAGTGAAGTAGACATCACCATTGTTTTCTATAGCCTATAATATAATTCTTTTTCATTAAAATATTCCAATTAGCCTCAAACCAGCACAAAGGTCTATACATAGAACTTGATTATAGGACAAATTCATTCTATTGTATACAAATTAAAGATTGATTTTTCTCCATTAAAATGATTAAAAGCCTCTAAGGTTGGTGGAGTTCTTAACACACAACATCTGGTGTTTCTCATCAGTGAAAAGACAATGACGCTTTCCATGCACAGCCTCAGAATTTTCTTTATAGTAATAAACAGAAACACCTGCACCTGGTCTTTCTATTAGTGGTTATTTATATGCATTCCAAACCCTTTAAAATTTGCTTGCCAGGAATATTTAAACTCTTCAGGGACACAAAGGAGAACAATTCTCTACTCTGGAAAAAAAAAAATAGAGGAGTATAATCTTTTTTCTTTTTTGATATACAGATTTTCCTCTTTGTAGATGTGTAGTGCAAGTTAGATGTGAGAAGGAAGCTGTTTGCAATGAGTAGTGAAATACCAGAAGTTTCCCAGAGATGTGGTATAGACCACATCCCTGGAGACATTCAAGGTCAAACTTGTTGGGTCCCTGAGCATCCTAGTTGACTTGAAGATGTCCCTGCTTATTGCAGGGGGGCTACACAAGATGACTTTTGAGAGTCCCTTCCAACCCAGTGTATTCTGTGATTCTGTATTAGGTTTGCATGATAAGGTTGTCATAGAATGGTAAGGTTGGAAGGGACCTCAAGGACCATCTAGTTCCAACCCCCTCCCATAGGCAGGGACACCTCCCACTAGTACAGCTCACTCAAGGCCTTGTCCAACCTGGCCTTGAACACCTCCAGGGAGGGAGCAGCCACAACCTGCCTGGGCAAACTGTTCCAGTGCCTCATCACCCTCACTGGAAAGAACTTCCTCCTAACATCTAGTCTAAATCTCCCTTCTGCCAGTTTAAACCCATAATTTTGATACTCTAGGAGCTATAAGAGTGGCTTCTGTGAGAAGCTGCTTCCCCCACATCTGATAGAGGCAATGCTAGCCAGCTCTTAGATGGCCCCATTGCTAGCAAAGGCTGAGCCCAACAGCAACAGTGGTAGTGACTCTGTGAAAACATATTTAAGAAGAGGGGAGAAAGAAACCCAGCAGCTTTATTTGGGAAGAGGAGTGAGGATATGTGAAACAACTCTGCAGGCACCAAGGTCAATGAAGAAGGACGGAGAGGAGGAAGGTGGTTTTAGATTTGGTTTTATTACCTTACGCCAAATTGACTGGGAATAAATTAAACTAATTTCACAAGTCAAGTCTGAATTTCCCATGATAGTAATTGATGTGCAATCTCTCCTTGTCCACATCTTGATCCACAAGCCTTTCATTGTATTTTCTCTTCCCTATTTAGCTGAGGAGGGGAGTGATAGAATGGCTTTGGTGGGCACCCACCTGACAAAGCTCTCTGTAAAAAAAAAGCCTTCCTCATATTCCCAAGGCTGCTGAACTTGCTCTAGAAAACTCCCCAAATCTCCAAATGCATTCAGCTAATTTTATCACATAAAAATGTGGGGTGGTTTTCATGCAAACAGGTTCTTGCAATTTTGGATTTGGACAAGTCTTTGGAAGCTTTGTATAGTGCTAAACACCAAGATGAAACAACAGCAAGGAGGTAGTACGATGCCGTAACTTATAATATTTACATATTATAAGTATATATATGTTATATATATTATATATAACAAGACCTATTTACAAGGTCTTGTAATGACAAGGGGCAATGGGTTTAAACTGGCAGAGGGGAGATTTAGACTGGATTTTAGGAGGAAGTTCTTTCCATTGAGGGTGGTGAGACACTGGAACAGGTTGCCCAGGGAGGTTGTGGCTGCTCCCTCCCTGGAGGGGTTCAAGGCCACGTTGGAAGAGGCCTTGAGTGAGCTGTACTAGTGGGAGGTGTCCCTGCCTATGGTAGGGGGTTGGAACTAGATGATTCTTGAGGTGCCTTCCAACCCTACCATTCTATGATTCTATGACTGACTGCAGAGAAAAGTGCCTGCTGGAGAAGGTATTCAGTATGGTTAACTTGGCCCCTGCAGGCTAGTACCTCAATGGTTTTCTTTTCTGAGAATCATAGAATCATTTAGCTACTCTGGATCTCTCTCTAGAGGACTCTCACTTCCATCAACTGCAGAAACAGCCTGCAGAGCTTAGCCTCAAAAAGATCATGCTAGTCTTTGTTAATATTCTCTGCTATTTATCTTCCACCAGCAGGAACAGGGGCTGAAATTCACTATTGAGATCTATAGTTGAGTGTATTTTACTCAGTATTGCACAGGGACTGAATTCTACCCAGCTGGAGCTCAGCACTCCTGCCAGACTCACCAAAGTCTCCACAAAGCTACCAGTATGACTGCAGGATTTAGTTTTTTCCACTGTCCCATTAAAGTGCTCCATTTGATGGCCACCTGCTTGCTGCCATACAAAATACTGCTGTGCCCTCAGTACCTTCAGAACCAACTAACATTCTGCAGTTTTACTGACACAGCTTCTTCTCTTGCTCTAACTACTCATTGTATCACTGAAGCAGTATCACTGAAGCTGGGTTTTCACCATCAACCTAAACACAAAGAAAAATCCTCAACTTTTAAGACCTGTTGGCAAAATTTTTATGGTTATTATTTAGTAGCAAGAAGAGAGAAAAATGTTCTTTCAATCTCAAAGACCAAATAAATTTAGGATTTTGTGACTCAGGAAGAGAAGGAAGAAAGCCTATATACTATTGACAGAACTATTCTCAGGGCCATTTCCATATCTTCCAGTTCTTCTGTACTTTACCAAAACATTGTGCATCCCCCCTTAAAAATTTCCATGTGATCTTTGAATTCCATCAAATAATAGACTTGAGAAAGGCTCCTACAATGTTGTTTGAATCAAGAGGATTACAAATCTTTAAAAAGCTTGGTGGGACTTCTTGCATTTATGACTCTGCCAAAACTTCTCTTCACAGAGTATGTCTGCAACATAAACCAGCCATCCTAAACAATTTGGCTCATCCTAATTATGGTGTAGTCATATATTAATACAAACTATGCACTCTGCCTTTTAAGGGCAGTATTCTGTTGAATTCCTCATAGGAAGCAGCTTTCGGCTTGAAATGAATCTCGAAGCATGTTGATTAGAAACATAAAGGGTGGATTTTCCAATTGTTGTCAAAATCTAATTAATATGAGAAAAGAACAAAATCAAGAACAAAATCTGCATTTTTTTTTCATTTGTTTATTAAAATAAAGGAAAATCCAGAATTTTACAATTCATCTTAGAGTTGGAAAATCTTTATAGTTAAATATCACTTTCATGAGAGCGTTCATCTGTATCTGCACACACTCAGAAGGGTATTTTGTACTTCTGCATTGTCTGACACATTATCTGAACATCTTTCTAGAGCATATTTATTGTACAGGACAGTTTGACAGTATTGTGACAATATTCATTTAAACAAGCACTCGATTGCCCATTGTTCTTTCTGTTAAAACTCAGCAGGACAGGAAAAAAAAAATGCAACAGGGTAAGATTTTGCCAAATATATTCAATTACAAAGTAGACTACCACTCAAAAAAAAACCAAAGCAGCATTTTCTCTAATTAAAATACACAACTGACAGTTTACTCTCGCAATTTATAAACAAGAAGCATATAATCTGAACATTTCAGTGAGCTCTACGCTGTTCCCCATGTAACAAGCAGTTACAAAACAAGACTTTTAGAAAAAAAAAATCAGTATTTACTGGAAAAGGAAATGAGACACTTGACCACCTCCTACACATTCCCAAATTATGCTGCATCCTTCTCAGTTCATGATATTTCATGTGAAAAAGATTAACTCTCAAAATTCTCTGAACCTGTGTTTAACTTCACAGTATGTCAAATGAAGTTTTAACAGACAGAAATCTGTGTTTTCTTCTTTATCTAAAAAATTCGCAGCAAGTCTCACAATTACTTTGGAGCATTTGGCAGTTATTTACTTACTTGAGTAGTAAACTTTTGATATTTCCCTTCTCTTTGAGCTTAATACTTGAACCATGTGAAAACTTGTCCTCTAACATGGAATTAAGTTTATGAAAAAAAAAAGGTAAAAATTAGTTTTAGCACTTAATAAGGACAAATTCTTTGTAGGAAAATTGTAACACAGTTCCCCCTTCCATGAAATAGGCTGTATCCAGTAATTTAAAGATTTATGGACTATGGCTACATATTTACTCGTCTTATGTTCTTTTGGAACATAATGTGCCCATTCTTTTATTAGTCAGGGAAGAATCAGTCCATGATTTAACATGAATTTGAAACCTGGGAAGTCATTTTTGCTAGCTTTAAAAAAAGGTCAATTCATTAGTTGCACCTTGGAGTTCCAGAATAAATAGACCTTTTTCAGATGGCATTATCACTTATTCTAAAGCCTCCAGGAAACGTTAAGAACTGCCAACTCGATCCCTGGGAATAATCCGTAGATCCGAACCATGCTTTAGAAATACATTTCCTAAAGAAACAAACAAACCAGTAAAATATTACTTAAACCAGCACACACATTTAGAGGATAATAATGTTAAGGCAATGTCTAATTAACTTTGCAGTGATTATTTTAATATACCAGAAATATATTTTTTATATTTCCATGGCATTTCATCTTGTCACTGTTACTCCAAAGAACTCTCATTTTTAAATAAGAATATCAGACCCAAAGTCATCTAATAAAACTTGCAAGCCATGGCCTTTCAAGCTTTGCAGATCTAGACTTGAATGTCTGATTTAACTTACATACCATAATAATTTTAAGACTATGAAATTAAAAAAAATACTGTTTTATCTTGAGATCATTCATGCATATATTAATTTTTCATTCTCTCTTTAGTTCAATGCTTACCTACTTCTAACTTCACAACCTCAAGTGTACTTTTCTTTTAGGAAGGCTCTCCACATATCCAGGTATAAGTGAGTTTAGCATTAGTAAAAAAAAAGAATTTTTTATTTATTCCTGTATAGTCTTAATAATGAGTCTTTTCAAGAGGACATAGTATGAAAACTAGAAATTTCTAATACTTAGTCCTCAAGAATATTTCCTGTAAGTATGCAGGATTGTCATTCAGGTTGGTATTTTCTTCTATTTAAATGTAACATTTGAAAATGTTGGACAAGGCCTTGAGTGAGCTGTACTAGTGGGAGGTGTCCCTGCCTATGGCAGGGGGTTGGAACTAGATGATCCTTGAGGTCCCTTCCAACCTTACCATTCTATCATTCTATGATTCTATGAAATGAAACCACATTGCCTAAACTGATGGATTATTTAATTACTGCATGAAATTTTTCTACTTTATACTGCTACTAAACAAAGAAGACTGCATATAATTCTGCATTATCCCCTTTTAATACTATCTATGTGTTCTTGTTTGTCTTTGCATTGACTTGTGAAATCAGAATAATTATACTTCCCTCCCAAGCACCCCTCCTAAGGGATGTAGAGTGCTCTCATAAAATAAATAAAGATACTAAGCATTTGTTCATGAGATTAGCATATGGAGTAAAGAGAGCCTTTTGCAAGCTTCACTTTTCCAGCATGTGGATCAGGATTGAAATCAGTCTACTTATTCAACATGATGAGTATTAGAAAAATTAGTTCAAAATGCGTTATCAGAAGATGTTTTGGTTTTAGAGATCTGCCAAGACCATATACTGAAGAGGTCTACAAAACCCACTCAACGCAATCTGTTACACCAGCAAACCAGAGAGCTAAGCTTGCTAATATAGCTAAAAAGTGTCTGCATTGCAACAGCCATCATAAAATGCCAACATTTTAAACCAGGTAACAGCTCCCTTTCAGGAAGACAGCAATTCACCTCACCTGTTTCCATCATTAATATCATAGTGGTTTTATTAGTTATGACATACCATTCCCTGAACTATGGTGGATTTAAAATGGAAATCAACACAAGAATTAAGTGTTGAGCCTAGCTATTTCACTTTTAATTTCCCTTGCCCCATGGAATTATGTAGGAAGAATGACAGTCATACTTGAGTACTTTTATTCAGAAAGGTGGTGGAATAGTGGAACAATACAAAACCTCTGAAATCCCAAAAAAAAATTACTCTATATTTTATTCCCAGATCATCTTATTTTGTGAAGTCTTTGAAGACTACAGTAACTATTCAATCTAGAGGAACTTAATATATGAAAAAAAAACAACGCAAACTCACAAACCAACAAATCAAAATAAGGGAAACCAGAAGTATGTTTTACCCTACTAAGTTTCTGAGATACCAACTAACAAGGCTGAATGCAAGGTTATACTTGTATTTTATATATTTACTTGTATACCAAGGATGGATTTTGATCTGGGTCTTGAGTTCATTGTAGATCAGGTTTTTTTTGGTTGGCTGGTTGGTTTTCTTTTCTTGTGTTTTGTTTGTTTGTTTGTTTGTTTTTAGAGAGGTGGTATTGTTTTTTTGATTGTTGAGGTTTTGGGTTGTTTTTTTTTTAAGCTTAAGGGCAAAGCCACAGCATTGTCAGGGCAATGGTACTTTCCATGCTAAAAAAATTCATGTACAACCCATGTGCCTAATCTTATATTTGCAGATAAGACTATGAAGATAAGACTATGATGAAAATATTTTGCATACAAATACTTCTGATTTACCTGATCTTTGATTATGAGATGATGTCCTATACTATTACTGAGCAATTCTTCAACACTTACAAAAATGTAAGAGATACAAATTCAATACGCATAGCTTCAAGCATGAGAACTACCATATGGATGCTTGCTTTCAGGGGGCAAGTAGTTCTAAATGGGTTTACTTTGCAGAATTAAGCTAGAACTAAATCTGAGCTATGTAGTGCAGAAAGGAAGTATACTTTTGAGGAAGAGAAAGTGTAAGTATACTTTAACTAACCGCCTTCACGTGTTTTGCCTAAGTCTTCATGAGTAGTTATGTGGAAGTGCAGCTTTACATCTGGGTGATGATTTAGTAGGTAAGCTACATTATTAGTTTTATTATACATCTTTAATACACTTGGTCATGGGATCATGAGGACAACATCAGTTCAGGAGCCTGCCTGAATCAGTACACCTGTCACAATGTAATCCAAGTGTCCTAAAGCAAGGCCAGAAAGGACAGAAACCTCCAACAGAGCAGAAATCACTCACTCGATCTTCATTTTCAAATGCTGTTGATGAAATCACACTTAACAAATGGGTCACTACACTTAATTTGTTCCTTTTCTAACTCAAATAAATTCCCCAAACTAATGTCCAGTAACTGCTCTTCCAACCTGCAGGTGCTATTATACGCTTTGCAAGGATTTGTATTATTTCTTTTACATAGTTAAGTATGCTGAAAGTATCTTGCTTTCTCATGCTCTCCTTAGATAGGAAAAAAATACAATGGTGCAGTGTCTTTAATAACAACTGGCAGACAAGACAGTACAAACAAATGAGAACTGGCAGAGGTTTCATGCAAAAACCGGAGGAGCGGCAAGACTCAATCAACTGTTCATCTCTCTTGCAATTCGACAACTGTACTGTGTTTCTATGTATTTTGAGAGGTGATGGGGAAAAGCTTTACACTCTTCTATGACAGAGATAATAAAGTATTGTCTCATAACAAGCCTCCAGAGCTGAAGTTAGATTTCTTACATAGAATCCCTTGGTGAGAACAAGAGGGCTTTCAAACAAGATGATCCTCTTTCTGAAAACATGCTTTCCAAAAAGCACCTAAAGTTTCTGCTCTAAAACTATTAGTTTTTGAACATATGAGAAGTGCTGTTAAAATACCAAATACTACAGACCTGAGTATAGTGGGGGAAAAAAAAAAAATATCTAGCTGCTGCTCATTATCTCAGTAGCATGGAAAACAGAATTGCTTTTTTAAGCTAAATAGCTAGGCCCTGAAGATCAGAAGTGATTCCTTTTATTCCTAGATATAAACGAATGCTGAACAATAGCTTTTGGATTCAACCTTTTACCCACTACACTGCTTCATGTAATGCTTCTCGCACATAATACGTCAAAATTTAAACTATAAATCAACCCTGAGTGCTGTACATTAGTTTAAAAGAAAAATAATGAGGTTTTTAATTCTGGGCTTCATGAATAATAACTTACCTGCTGTTTGTGCAGGGTTTATTCCTATACCATCTAGAAAAACAAAAATTTAAAAAAGGAAAAAGAGAGGGGAAGGTCAGATGTTCATACTATACACATAATCAAACAGCTAATGCATTAGCTTCACTAAACTTCCAGCTAAAAAAACATAATATATCAACAAGATACAACTATGACATCAGGACTTCAGGCAGATATTTCCTATAACCAAAAATAGTCTTATCACAGAAGCTAACAAGAAACCTTCAGCACAGAAAAACCAAACCATATATCTGGACAAAACCAAATTATTAATATTAGTGCTTTAATACTTTCATCCCATGCATAAGCAATTTAACTAATGCTGTGGTATTATTAATTTATTTTTCAGTCTGTAGAGGTTGCAAAAGAATAGACACTTTAGCTTTTATCAATACCCCTTCACTGAAACTACACTAGAAAAACTATTGAAATATATATAAAAAAAACTATACTCTTACCATTGGTTATAATGGCACTTGTTGCTGCAGGAACTTTGAACTAAAGGAAACAAGAGAAAGACAAAATAACATAGGAAGCGTACTTAAGGTAGAAATTATATGGGAAATAAGCAGAGCAATTACAATTTTAGCTGGTTCAGGATTAAAAAAATATAGAATCATAGAATGGTAAGGTTGGAAGTGACCTCAAGGATCATCTAGTCCCAACCCCCCGCCATAAGCAGGGACACCTCCCACGAGTACAGGTCACTCAAGGCCTTGTCCAACCTGGCCTTGAACACCTCCAGAGGGAGGAGCCACAACCTCAAGGTCATTACAAGACCTTGTAAATAGTCCCTCCCCAGCCTTCCTGTAGGCACCTTTCAGGTAAGCTGGTATGGTAAGCTTCCCATCAGATTTATAGAGAAAGTAAAATAAAGGTTTAAAGTCAAAGTTGATCAGACACCTCAATACAGAATGCAAAGTTTGCAGTACTAAACACTTCATTAAATCCAATTGTTACTATTATTGGATAAAATGTAACAGGCATCTTCAAAGTGAAGAAATACTCCTTCTTATTATACTAAATAGAGGAATATCTAAAACATGTATGGAAGTGAACTTCTAAGAATTCTCCTTGTTATGTGCAATAGGAGTTAAGTGATATTGAGCTAGGCTTGGTTAATTTTGACCAATTTCCTAGCTTTCTCTCTGGCCCTACTGGGAGCTCTCCAAGTGAACTGTTCCATGAGTTCACCGTAGCATTTGCCTACAAAAGGAAGCACTAACAGCACTGCTTCTGATCTGGCTCCCTCCGCAGATCTTTGACACAGCATTCTCCTGGAGAACCTTGCTGTTCACTGTTTGGATGAACATTTAATCTTTACTGGGAAAAAACTGTCTGGATGGACAAGACTGAAGAGTGCTGGTGCATTACAGTTAAATTCAATTGGTAGCTTGTCACAAGCGGTGTTGCCACAACTCAGTACTGGGGCCAGTTCTGCTTAATGTCTTTACAATGATCTGGATGAGGGGATCGAACGCACCCTCTGTAAGCTTGCAGGCAGAAGTGTTGATCTGCTTGAGGCTAGGGAAGTTCTACAAAGGGATCTGGAGAGGCTGCATCAGTGGGCCAATGTCAGCAGTATACAGTTCAACAAGGCAAAGACTTTGGGTATGATAACCCCATGCAGTGCTACACACTTGGTGAACAGTGGCTGGAAAGCTGCCCAGCAGAAATGATCCTGAAGGTGTTGGTCAACAGTCAGCTGAATGTGTGCCAGGAGCCTTCCCAGGTGGCCAAGAAGGCCAACAGCACCCTGGCTTGTATAAGAAACTGAGTGACAGGAAAGTGATTAGGAGTAGTGTGGTCAGCAGGAGTAGGCAAGTGACTGTGCCCCTGTACTGGGCATCAGTGAGGCTGCACCTCACATACCGTCATCAGTTTTAGGGCTCAGTACAAGACAGGCATTGAGGTGCTGGAGTATGACCAAAGATGAGCAACGAAGCTGGTGAATGGTCTAGAGCACAAGTCTTAGGAGAATTGGCTGAGGGAACTGGGGCTGCTTAGCCTGGAGAAAAGGAGACTGAGGGGGGACCTTTTAGCTTTCTACAACTACCTGGAAGGAATCTATAGTAAAGTGGGGGTCAGTCTGTTCTCCCAAGTATTAAGTGATAGGATATGAGGAAATGGCCTCAAGGTGCACCAGGGGAAGTTTAGGTTAGATATTAGGAAAAAATTATTCACAGGAAGTGTTGTCAAGCACTGAAACAAGTTGTTCATGGACTGGTTAAGTCACCATCTACAGAGGTATTTAAAAGATATGAGGATGTGGTGCTTAGTGATATGGTTTAGTAGTGGACTTGGCAATGTTGGGTTAGTAGGTGGACTGGATAATCTTAAAGGTCTTTTCCAACTATGATTCTACTCCACAGTACCCCATCTCCAGATGCATCATACAAGGTCAGTTTTACAATATGACAAGCCCTACTCAGAGGAGGGTGCACTGTGTACAGGCTTCAAACTGAACTGAGATGAGGAACTTAAAATTATTTCTCAGGACCAGAAGAAAAGCCTCACACTATGTAATGTGGTTAGACTATACAGGACAGAAATGGTAGAGTGGGTGCAAGTCAATCCATGCTACTTGGTTGGTCTGAAGACCAAAGGTTGCTCTCCTTGGTCTTCCTTTACTTAGCACAATGAACAACCAACAAGGTGAAAGACTCATGTCTCTGCAATCAGCAAGCAGCAGTGAAATCTCCTCTCAAAGCACTTCATCTTCTCTGTATTGCATAAGAAAAAGGGTGGGTAACTGAATGCTGACACTATGTTCTTTCCTGGAAGAAGTGTAAAGCCCTCCCATCTTCTGAACAAATCACTTCAGACATTGCTTTTCAATGGCATTCACTAGCTGNTGGACGAGGCCTTGAGTGAGCTGTACTAGTGGGAGGTGTCCCTGCCTATGGCAGGGGGTTGGAACTAGATGATCCTTGAGGTCCCTTCCAACCTTACCATTCTATGATTCTATGATTTAAATAACAAAGTTGATTAAAGGAACTACATATTTTACAGCAAGAATGTAAAAAATAACATGCCATCTCATAATAGCTGTTATACCATGAATAAAGTAAGCCTTCATTCTCAAGTCCATGAAGTTTGGGAATCTTGATTTGGTAGTATAAGAAGAAATCTTTTAAGAGGTTTGGGGTTTGCTTTTGAGTGTTTAGTTTTGGAGTTGGGTTTTTTTTTGCTATTGGTGGGGGTTTTGTTCATTTGTTTCTTTTTTTTTGGGGGGGGGGTTCTTTTTATTTTTCACAATAAATTAGTTTATAAGGTTTGAAAGGTAGGCTATTATTAATGTGAATCATAATAAGTCCTGACTCCTTTTCTGTTCAGGATAAAACACAAAACAAAACACCAACAACACATTTATATATGACAAATATTCCCTCTCATTCTTTTCAGTGTCAGTTCACAAAGGATAAAAGAAGCATCATTCCTGGGGAAGAGTCTAACAGTCTTTTTTGCTCCCTGTTTAAAAGTATTTTGCTCTGTAGAAATGTAAAATCTCAGGGCTGATGGAGAGTGGTGTGTAGATAAACAGCAAAAGTCCCATGGATGTTCAAAATACCTACATCAACAAAAATAATGGTTTGCTAAATGTGAATATTTAACTAATTAATTCTTCTCCAAATCCATTTCTCAGAAGACCCTATCACCAACTCACATTGTGCTTCCTTGAGTAGGCAAAGTTAATAGCTGTGATGGCAAACCTCCCACTAGAAGTGCCTCCCCTTGTTCTTGGTGTCTCCAACTCTTCAGAATCATAGAATGGTAGGGTTGGAAGGGACTTCGAAGATGATCTAGTTCCAACTCCCTGCCATAGGCAAGGACACCTCCCACTAGAACAGGTCACTCAAGGACTCGTCTGGCCTGGCCTTGAACAACTCCAGGGAGGGAGCAGCCACAACCTCCCTGGGCAACCTGTTCCCGTGCCTCACTACCCACACTGTAAAGAATTTCCTCCTAATATCCAGCCCTAACACTCAGTCCCTCTCCAATATTTCCTGAAACATGTCCTATCTACTAGAATTTTCACTCTAGGTGTCTGTGCATGGGTTTTGCGGGCACATCTGCATTAGCTGAGATTAAAAATAATTTGGGAAGAAATATAGTAAAAAACCCAATTAAATTAGTAAGCATCTTTAATAAGATTTATTATTCTGCATATTGGTCAAGTTACAACAAATGAAAAATCCATACATCCCTCTCTCAGAAACTGTGTTTTCACTAAGAACTTCTGTCATATAGTGGTATATAACGCTAGCAACAGAAGATGACTTAAGACAGAAACCCCATTATCCTTCCTAATTATCTATTACAATTCTAATACTTGAACAACTGAAATTTTGAGTAACTCAAAACTTTTCAAGTTTTCCTAAAAAGAAAGAAGAGAACTGCAAGAACAGATTCTCAGCCAAATCGGCTTGCTAATTAGATTAAAAAAAGTCATCGTGTTTTTAGCACTTTGTTTTACTGTTTGTACCCAGATGAACATATCTTAGTCTTTGCACACTTCATCTGAAATGAACAGGATTCACCTCTTCAAGTACATTATATAGGTGATTTAGGTACCTACTGGGTTTGGATTCCATGTGAAAGATCAAACATCCAGAAGCCTAAGAACACCTTATCCATGTCTTACTCATCTGTTTTTTTTTCAACCTAGCCCATATGCCTGATCTCAGAAACTTCTATAGTCAAAAACCACGCATCTTTGAAGTGAGAGATTACTGATACTGAATACATGAAGAGTTTAACGATTTTCTGAATAATTCTACAGAACGTTCTGGATATTCTGCATAAGCAATTTAAAACATGAAGTATTTCATAGCAGTATCTTTTAATTATGGTCACTGTCACAAAGTTGACACTACTGATATAAAATAGTTTAACACAACTGCAAAGAACAGAAATTGCATCAACACCCACTCTCAATGTGTAAATCGTGCAAGAATTGCTATTAGCAATTAGCATTCTGAAAAGTTTTAGCACACCTCCACTGACACCACTAAAGCTTGCATCCACATGTATCTAACAAGAACATTCTTTGTGCCAGATTAACCATTTTAGAATTAAAAACCTTCTGCATTCAGTTTCGTTCAAAATGTTAAAAAATGCTGTCACTTTCTACTTACTTCTTCTGCGGCAAACTTCAAGACAGCTGTGAAGGGGGTACTTTCAGGCACACTTAACCTGAAATTATAACACAGATAAACATGTGACTGCTGACAACCTGAAAAGTAACATTATTTGCTATTACACTACTAATTAAAACTTAGATTATACCAATGTCAAACGCGTGCACGGACTACATAAGGCCTAGTTCAAAGCCTAAGAAGATAATACTTGGGAGTAGTAGAAAAGCTCAGACAGGTGAGTTAAGAACAGTAACCCGCCTCTCATTTCACACAGAGGAGGAAAATTGCCTTTTCCACTGGAGTGAAAGCCCTGCCAGGGCAACCATTAAAGGCCACACGATTTCGGAGAGCCTGTGCTGGCGCTGCTACCGGTTTTCACGGCCTTCTCGCGTCACGCATACACTGGAGCATCCCCAGCCCGCCACAGCACTCACACTTTGTAGGGCAGCCGCGGATCCGAGGTAAGCGTCACTTTAAAGGTGACCTTCGACCTGAGGAGAGTGAGGGGAAAGTACTGGGTTAGGGCTGGGAGAAGGCAAAGAGAAGGGGGCAGTGGGGCGCGGGATTACTCACTCACATGATGCTTCCGAGCGCCGCCGCTCTCCACCGACACGTCAACTGCCGCCCGGCCGCCGGCGGGGCCTTCGCTGCCCCTTCCTGCTTGAGCTGTCGGCGGCGCGCCTGACTACAAAGGAAAACTAAAAACGCCCTGCCGACCGCTGCAGCGGAGGGAGCGAGGGCGCTCTGGTCTCATGCCCTACTGGCATGGGGAGGGGAGAGGCTGAGGGGTGCACTAGCGCACTGGAGAACGGCAGTGGGGATGTCTAATGAGGCAGTGGCTCTGGCTGTTTCGCGGTCGAGGTAGGACCCAGGTACCGGGACGCCCATGTTTTCGTAGGCGTCATGAAGTGACGTCCGGGCAGTCCTGCAGGGGACGCGGAGGGAGCGTGTTTGGGCTGGGGCGGGCGGAACCGAACAGGACCGAGGACCTGTCGGACAGCGTGTCCCTGGCCGAGCGCAGCAAAGGGACGTTACGGATAGCGTCCTGCGGGCCGCGCACGGGCTTGCCCGTGCGGGGCTGTTGAACAAAGATGAGCTCCCTTTTTGTTGATTAAACGCCAGCAAGGGCTCGCTAAGTTTGCCTGTGGGATTGTATATATGCGGATGTCCGTGTGTGTATATGTGTATCCAACATGTATGTGTAATGCGGTAGAGTGGGCGTAGTGCATCTTTGGTTACTTGAGGTTTACAGTTAACTGTGTCGTTCTCAAAAATGTTCTGCAGGTGTTGTGCAGTGCCACACAGATGCAGATACATACCGATTCCCACCCTTTAGCATTCACATCTTCCCTGCAATGGGGGAGCTAGAGCTTGAGATCTGTTTGAATAGTATTGGGTAATTATATGGCAGAAACCTAGCAGTTTCCAGTTTTGTTATCTGTGACTTAGCAAACTGTTTTCTTTTAAAGGCCAAATAAGGTTGCAGGAAAACGCAACGTTTGTCTTTAATGCTTGATCATCTGTTAATACAGATGATGACTGAGTTTCCATGTCTGGATATGTCAGTATTCCTATTGCAGAAGACATTTTGCCAGACTGCTTTCATATTTCCAGCAGTTTCTGCTGTCTGCAGAATGGTCAGCTTTCACTGTAGGCTGAGGTGCTTGTTACCACACACTGTCTGCCACACTGTTCATGGAAAAGCATTGTGCTGTGTTTGCTTTAACTGGGGTCTCAATAGCGTTGAGGTAAAGAAATGTAGAAAAGGCAGCTGACACATTGAAGTCATTAATTTCTTACCTAAGGACTGGCTTAGTGCCCAGCTCTGAAATTTGGCTTTTTACCCTTGTGTTGCTCTTATCTGGGCATAAGGAAAAAAAACCTCCCCCCCCAAAAAACCACACCCAAAAAAACCCCAAAAAACCACCAACCAGAAAAAACCCCAGAAAACAACAATACATTCACTTGCAGCTTGTACAATGGCATTATTAGGTATATTTCCTATATTTCTGTTACTGTGTCTGCCTTTCACAATTGTATTACATTGGTGCCTCATGCTCATTTTGTAATCCATTAATGATTGCATGACTGCTTCATCCCCATGCTTCAGAGGCATTACACCTTAAATTAGAAATAATAGCCACCTCTGAGCATGTACCCTTGCATTTTATGTAAGTAAACACCATCCCCTGTTCTTGCCCTCTTCAAAATCAGTTGTTTTTTCACAATGTTAACACATTTGATTTATACAACTCTGTTAATGTGTTGCTATTTTCTGTGCCACAGTTATTAATGTAGATCTGAAATTAAAAAGTGATCCTTTTGGAACTTAATTTTTTTGCCTTTCACTCTAAGGAGTTTTCCTCGGAAGAAAATAAGTACACCCAAATATTTGTGCTGTTGAAGCTGGATTGCTTTTTGTATCCAAATTTGGTTAATCTAGTTTGAGCATATGTATGCTATAATGCTGAGAACAGTCTAAATTCAGACCTGGGTAGTGCTGTGTTCAGGCACAGGGCCATAAACAAGACTATTGGATGGGTAGACACTCAGTTCATAGAACTGATTTGGCAAAATGCCAAAATTTTCCTTTTAGACAGCTTGTATCTGTTTCTCTTCCTGAACCAGCAACAAAGAACATGAAGAGTATCCGGTCTGCGGTGATACCACACCTCACCTTAAGTCACCTTAAGGTGCTGTGAAGCTGTATCCTGAGCATGCATCAAAGAGTTTGATTGTAGTTCTATCTCAGNCCAGAAAACAACAATACATTCACTTGCAGCTTGTACAATGGCATTATTAGGTATATTTCCTATATTTCTGTTACTGTGTCTGTCTTTCACAATTGTATTACATTGGTGCCTCATGCTCATTTTGTAATCCATTAATGATTGCATGACTGCTTCATCCCCATGCTTCAGAGGCATTACACCTTAAATTAGAAATAATAGCCACCTCCGAGCATGTACCCTTGCATTTTATGTAAGTAAACACCATCCCCTATTCTTGCCCTCTTCAAAATCAGTTTTTTCACAATGTTAACACATTTGATTTATACAACTCTGTTAATGTGTTGCTATTTTCTGTGCCACAGTTATTAATGTAGATCTGAAATTAAAAAGTGATCCTTTTGGAACTTAATTTTTTTGCCTTTCACTCTAAGGAGTTTTCCTCGGAAGAAAATAAGTACACCCAAATATTTGTGCTGTTGAAGCTGGATTGCTTTTTGTATCCAAATTTGGTTAATCTAGTTTGAGCATATGTATGCTATAATGCTGAGAACAGTCTAAATTCAGACCTGGGCAGTGCTGTGTCCAGGCACAGGGCCATAAACAAGACTATTGGATGGGTAGACACTCAGTTCATAGAACTGATTTGGCAAAATGCCAAAATTTTCCTTTTAGACAGCTTGTATCTGTTTCTCTTCCTGAACCAGCAACAAAGAACATGAAGAGTATCTGGTCTGCGGTGATACCACACCTCACCTTAAGTCACCTTAAGGTGCTGTGAAGCTGTATCCTGAGCATGCATCAAAGAGTTTGATTGTAGTTCTATCTCAGAGCCAGCTGGCATTGGCTCTTGTACATGAGGNCCTGACATTCTGTGATTCTAGCCCTGTAGCCCTCTCTCTACCCACTTCTCTGCTACCAAAACCTTCCTGTGAAAACACAATACACAGGATCAGGATTTTTGAATATATGTTCAGGAATCCAAGTGATTTGATAAAGTAAGACCTTTCCAGTGCTGGAAATGTGTTCTTTTACTCTCTCTGTCTAAAGCTTTTTTGAGTTAATCTTTTTTTTTATTTCTGTTTTTGGGAGTTTACAATGAGTAGAATCAGCTGGGAGAGTTAATGGGTGTTGATGTCTGTGATGGGTTAGAGTGGATCTCTCCCCCAATAAATTATAAACCTGCCTCAGAATTTGGGAAGTCAGAAAAATGAAATTGTATTTTTACAGTTTAAATATAACAGTATCAGAATAAATGATCAGAGAGTATAGTAACCTTAGAGAAGATGGGAATGGGGTCAAGCAGTGGCAAAGCAGCAGCCAGAAGCAGCCACGGGGAAAGATAGCAGCAGGCGCAGGAGAAGCAGCAAAAGGAGAAGATAACAAGTTGTCCTTCCAGACATAAAGCTTTTGATGCTCCAATGAAATTTTATTAACTTATCCATTGTTGCAATTTTGTGGCACGGAATGTTCACCTCGCCACTCTAGTACTCTTCCACTTCTAAGTTTCTCTGTTCCTAAATTTTTTTTTTGGTCTGAGCTAGAAATCTGGCTCAAATGGCCACAATGTCCCATCTGAAAACAAGCCAGGGATGGGTAAGATGTGACTATCTCACAAATGGGTTTAAACACAACATTCTTGACTTCAGAAAAAAATGGTCCATTCTAAAATAATTTGCCCTTCTTTCCCCACGAGTGAAACTGGGGGAAAAAACCTGAAGCTCTTTATTCAATTTGTTTTCCCTTAAGCTCTTGCTAACACTTAAACATGTTGTGTGATAGCAATGAGGCATAGCTTTGGCTTTTCTAGCTGTGTAGATGACAAATGCAATGACAGTTTCAGGAATTAAAACAATTGGGTTGTCTGGCATTTTGTAAACACATTAGTACAACAGAAAGCTTTCAAATCGGGAAAATGGGGGCGGGGGGGGGTGGTGTGTGTGTGTGTGAACCCAACAAAATACACTCCACCAAACCCAGAAAATAACAAAGAAATCTATCCCTCTGGATGCTGAGATGTGACTGAGGTGAATTAAAATACCTCTGACAACACTTAAGGGAAATCCTTTCAGTTGCAAATAGCATTGCAAGAGAGAGAGGAAAAATACTGCAATATATAGGAGATACTCATCCCACAGGCCTGTGTTGCACAGGGTAGCCACCTAGCTAGTCTAATTGAGTTGAGAGAGATAAGAAACAGAACAGTAAGAAAGGGACTGGAATTTTTAAAGTATGCAGAAAAATTCCCAAACAAACAATCCAAACAAATAAAAACCAAACCAAACAAACAAAACCCCAACCCACCAAAAAATAACAAACAAAAAACCAACAACAAACAAAACAAAAAAACCCAAAACAAACCCCCCTCCCCAACCCTTACCTTACCAAGATCTACTTAGGAGTATTTCACTGCTAAAGTAAGATGATTGCTTTTGATAGCAGAGGGTAACATTTTTCCAGAAGATGCAGCTGTGCCTTGAAAAAAAAAAAAGATGAAACATGTAAAATCACAGTGGGGGTGGAAGGAGGTGTTCGGTTTCTCAAGTAGTTAGGTTTTAGTTACTAGACATTTATTGCCAGAATTTGATTTCCTAATAAACATTTTCTAAGTTGCACTATCATAATAATTGTATGCTACATGGGGGAAAAAAATTGCTCCTGAATAGTATTTTCTACTCACTTTCTAAAGAGTAAAGGAATAGTTTAAAGCAACCCTATTTATCCTGTTTATTTCTTCCCTTTTGCTTTCCTATTTTTCAGTATTATAGTTTTTGTTAGATATGATACATTGGTGAATATTTAATTCACAGCAACACAGAACTGGAAATGACAATTTCCTGCTCATCCAGCAACAAGTAAACATGGCCACAGATCAGTCCAGTCAGAAAATTAAGTGCAGTGTTCGTGGTTTTAAAAGATTACTTTTTGCTTCTGAAGTACAGAGTGTGCCTTAAAATCTTCTAACCACGGTGTGTTATTTGTAGCATTCATGAGTGCATATGCCATCTGAAGAGCAGCAGATTTTTTGCTACAAAGCAAGTGCTTGTGTGGATGAAGGTTACCATCCTAAGAGCTCTGTGGAAGTATCAAAGCTGAAATATTAAAAACATGCAGTGAAATAGCTCCCACGTGCAAAACATGCTTTTAGCCTTGTTAGTTTTGGACTGAATAAGGAGCATATAACTTCCAAGAATGTTTGCTGAAAAAGCTCTCAGTTAAGCCTTTTAGTGAGTACCCAGAAAATGAAATCTTGGCACTTGGCACACTTTTCTTCTGTGCTCTCAAACAAAAAAGCATTGCCAAGGAACATGTTACAGCAGGGAAACAGAGAGGCAAAAGAAACTGTTTCTCCAAGCACATGGATTAACAGTCCAGTTCCTTATGCTCTTTGTGAGGATATGGCTTCACCAGATGGATTGAGCAGTGCTAACCCCCATGAAAAAGGAGAAGTCCTGTTTTTTAACTCCACTTCTGCCCTACTCTCTCTTTGCGGCCTTCTGCCTGTTCACTGCTTCTTACCCTGGCTTTGTTGCTTAGTGGATCCACCTGTGAGTCAATTTAAATCAGCAGAAGACATGAATGTTTTCCTGCTGGTTCAGAGTCCTGCTATGTCAGCAGGAGTCAGCTGCTTTTCTTAGATAGTTGCTCCTACTTGCTCTGGTGGGATCTTTCTATAAGCAAAGTCAACCCTTCAGAAAGGAAGCAATAACACTGCATGATCTCTAGGTTGTTTTTGTCACAGAATGTTGTGCTCTTTTCTTTGCCAAAGTGTCTGTATTCCAAGGCTATAAGCTGCAGCATTAAGCTAGACTGACTGCTCTCCCTGACCATACTGGCCGTAGTTGGGTTGCTCCGATTTTTTACTCCCCAGCAATTACAGATTCTGTTTTCACCTTAAAACAAAACAACCCAAAACCCAAACCTACACCAAAACACAAACAAACAAACAAAAATACACCCCCCCCAAAAACCCCCACAACCAAAAAGTAGTGTTACATGCATGGCGTGACACCAAAACATAGACCTAATACATGTCCTGGCTTGCTCAGGCATGGTCCCATGAACCTCTTCCCTCTGCTGGGGAGGGGAAAGGGCAGAGGATGGGAGAGAAGACAAAAGGGTTGGAGACACGCAGTTTGAGGGGCCAAGACTTGCCCAGGCTTGTTCTGCTTTGCAGTGGCAAACAAGGTGTATACATTTGTTTATTTATGGCCTGTGTTTTCCCAAATAAGGGAAAGCAAGCTCCTGGTTTCACCTAATATGGTTAGCTTTGGCAAAGTGCCATTCTAACTGATGAATCTCTGTGGCCAAAGGAGTCATTAGATTCAGGCAATTAAATGGAGCTAAGTTGCAGGTAACGTGACATTGTGCCTTGCCTCATGCCTCATGCTCTCTGCTACTGTGCTCTGCCTCATGCTCCAGGCCTGCTTTGCTGTGTTACAAGCTTTGATGTGCAGTCTTGTCCACCTGGAAGCTGCTGTGCCTCAGTTTGCCAGGGAGTGCCTCTCTGCTATAGGTGAGAATAAGCCACCAGCAAGACATCTGTGGTGGAACAGAATCCTGTCTGCAGCGATGGAGCACCGAATGCTGGATGAAGGGACTGATCCCAATGAAGGCCATAACTTTGAGAGAAACCTGTGACTTTGATGGAAGCCCATTCTGGAGAAGTCTGTCACTGGTAGGATTACACCCCACAGAAAGGACCTATGATGGTAGGAGAAATTCATAGAGGACTGTCTCCTAGGGGAGCAACACCGTGTTATTGCATGAGAGGATTGGGAGGAATTTTCCCCTGAGGTTGCAGAAGCAGCAGAAACAAAGTGAAACAGACTGAGACTGACCACAACCCCCATTCTTTGCATCGCTGCAGCACTGTGAGAGTGACAGCATCAGAACTGTGTCTGTGAAGAAAGGAGGGGTGGGGGGAAGATGTATTTAATATTCAGTTATATCTGTTACTGCCCTACTCTGTTTTAACTGATAATTATGTGGTGGTGGTGTGTAAATTAAATTGAATTTGTTCCCAGAAGTTGAGTCTGTCTTTTACCTGTAACCATAATTGGTGATTGTGCCCTCCCTGTCCTGTATCTTGAGCCTTTTGTTGTAGTTTCTCCTCCCTATCCCATTGGAGAGGAGGTAGGAGTGAGCATGCAGTTGGATGTTGCTTTGTTGCCTGTTCAGTGGGCTTGAACCACAAGAGAAGATTGTAATACTTTGGTCATGAAATGCAAAGATAATAATCAGACAAATTATCACACTTTCATAATCTTTTAACAAAATAACAATTAAAACCTATTGCAAAACAACAACTATTAAAACCTGTGTCACAAACAGGTTTACAAAAATCATCTGCCCAAATGAGAAGACTGCAAATGTATTAGTCATATAGAAATCCTAGTGCTAGGTCTGTAGGCTTCAGAGGCTTATGTGTGTGTTAGATAGTACAGACAACTGTATGCCAAACCAAAGATTAGTCTTCTGAAGCACCAGCATTAGATGGATTTGTCAGCTGTAGATATTTTGTGATATTTTGTTTTTATATGCAATAAATGTTTTCAAAGTAGTTTCCGTAAGGTTCATATCCATCATAATTATGTTACAATAGGGCTCTAAGAAGCAGCATTCCATCTTTTGATTTGAGAGTCTGTTTAAGTGTAGTTCTTCAAATTTAGAGGACTCATCCCTCTGGTTAGAAAAAGAAGACAGTTTGAGGGAAGATATGGATATAAAGAAAGCATGCCCAGATCTGCAGAAAACTGTATCAAAATTGCTATCAAGTATTCTCATATTTTTTTACTGTATTAAATTCCTTTTTGTTTGTCTAGGCAGCAATCACAGTTATTTTAGGATTTCACAGAATATTTTAGTAACTGTGTTTTCCTGAATTGTAAAAAAGATTGTATTTTGTCAGCTAGTCGCCAGTCTCAGACTCTTTACCTTTATTACCTGCCACCTGCGAGCAGTGAATTTCATGGTCTGAGCATGCTGCTCTGAGCTGGCCCAATATGTATTTTCATCTAATTATGCAGATTCTTTTATTCAGTAAGATTTTTTGCATGTTGATTTCCTTGTGTCTGTCATCAGCCTATTCAGTTCCTATCGTTCATTTTTACTGCAGTGGATTAGCTTGCTACTGGAGATAAAATCACCTTGTTTACAAGATGATTCCAGAAGCAGACAGTATACACAGATGTGTTACTGATTCCTATAGTGAAACATAAGAGATTAGAGAGGCATAAATTCATGCTAAGGATGTTTTTATTGTAGTATCTTTTTCTTCTATAGAGAATAAATAGAAATCCAACTGACCAATACCAACTGGGGTAGCTTTCTTGTGTTCTTCCATGTTTTTAGCAGGTTATGCTTTATATGCAGAATTAAATTGTAGTTAAATCCATGATAATTCAGTGAGAGACCAAAATTTCATCCTTTATGTGCAGCCATGGTAAAAAACCCAGCAAGAATCCCGATTCAGCTTCTACTGCAATGTAATTATTCATAAAGCACCTAGCCTTGTTGATTTTTTTTTTTAATGAGGGATACTTTAGGAAAAAACCTTTTAAATCAATCAGGTTATTCTAGTGACTTAACAATTAATGTTTACTAACAAATCTGCACAGATTCTAGTTGAAGTGAAACAAGAAATTAAACCAAACTGTGTTTCTATTTTTGAAAGACTGACAAAAGAGAAGGAGACTAAAGAAGAAATTAATTTTGGGTATGGGAAGTTGTGATTCCAACAGGCTTAGTACAAGATGTCAACCATGATATCCCTCACAGTTTACTAACTAAGGTCATCTTGTATGTATATATATATTTATTCAGTCATTTGTTTTGAAGATACCTCTCATATTTTTCTTCCTCTCCTTTTTCGTTCTGTTTGATGGCAAGCCCAGAAAAGAGCTTACATGGTCTGCTAGCATTACTTCAAGAGGACAGTTTTCATTTACATGGAGGTGAGGTTACACAGATCACTAATTTAGCGGTTAGAGGGATTAGAAGAGAGATTTACTGAGATGGCAGAAGGTGGTGCTTCATCTCTATGAAATGAAAGAGGAGTAAAAACCTACATTCTGTTTGCAAAGTCTGGACATTTAAATTGCTGAAGCTTTGGTTGGAAAAAAGATAAACATGACCTTTAATTTTCTTCATCTAGAACAGGCCTTTCTAACCTACTGTGGTTTAGACACCAGCTTTCAAATCTTGACTTTATCAGGCTTTGCCTTCTAATTTCTTTGGGTACAAAGCCAAGAATTTCTCTGAATATTGCCTTCCTGTGGGCTTCTTAATAGAGCAGAGGTTTAACTGGACTGTTCTGACCTGGGAAATATGCCTCCTCATTCAGTGCTTGCTCTAACACAATACTGAAGATTTGTCTAAGCATTTAAGATGCTTTTGTGTTTGACATTGAGAAAAACTTATTTCTGGATAATTACCCATAAAGCAAAATTAATTTTAGTAAATGCAAAATTATATTGGTGCAAGGGATTTTTAAGCTTTGAAGTGTAACATTGTTAGAAATAATCAATAAACAAGCACAGAACAGAAAAATTACTTTTTAAAATTACTTTTAAATAGCATATAGAATCATAGAATTATAGAATCATAGAATCAGTCAAGGTTGGAAGGGACCACAAGGATCATCTTGTTCCAACACCCCTGCCATGGGCAGGGACACCTCACACTAGATCAGGCTGTCTAGAGCCTCATCCAGCCTGGCCTTCTGGCCTTAAACACCTCCAGGGATGGGGCTTCAACCACCTCCCTGGGAACCCATTCCAGGGTCTCACCACCCTTATGGTGAAGAACCTCTTCCTAACAACCAGTGTGAATCTACCCATTTCTAGCTTTGTTGAGGCTTGAGATGTGTTGTGCTAACTGAGTTTCAGAGTAATGTGTAATTCCTGTTAGTAACTTTTTGTTTGATTTTAATTTCTGGGTTTATTTTTCATACAGCATATGATCTCATTAGGATATCTTCATGCCACCTCTTACATGCTAGTAAACTTAAGAAAATGTTTAAATACCTTTAAGTCTTCTGATTGTGATAGATTTTAAATACACATCCAACACAACGAACAGGAAGAGTGAGATTCAGCTGACCAAATGTTGGTGCCAACTTTGTAAATGTCTATACCAAAGCTAGTTAGTTCCCTTGGGCTTCCTCTACATTCAAAGCAAAGAAAATACTTTTAGGGCACAATTTGTATCATTCTGAAGTAGACACTTAAAAAGAAGAGCTATTCTAAGTGCCTATTTCTTCCCAAATCAATAATAGGGAGAAGCTAGGCTGACTAGCTTTCGTGTTGGCATCAAATTTACACAAACAACAAGGTGTGGTGAGGAGAATCTCATCCCATCTTCACATTGTTCTAGAGCTTCATTATCCAGAGCTCCTCTTCCACTGTTCCTTTTATATAACTTGTATAGCACCCAGGTGAACTCAATTTTATATGATTCTCTCATTAGAGTAACCCATCCTGTGTATGAATTGCTCTTTTGAGTTATTCTGATTTTTGTTTTTAGCTCCAAAAATAATTTATTTCTGGGATCTTCTTTTTATACAATATACTTAAAATGATAGAAATGATAACAGATTATATAAATCCTTAATTTAAAAAAATCTGTTAACAATCATGAATGCATGAAAGTAAAACAAAACTAAGGTCTGTAAGAAGACAGAAAGGAAAATACATTTCTACTAGATAAATATGGTCATTATTGGCATTCTTAATCAAAAGAATAATTGCACATTTCACAAGCAACATCAGTTGAGGATAATAAGGTGTCTTCTCAGAAGAGGGCATCTTCCATCTATTAATGCCTTGCATAATTAGACTCTTAAGGTCTTCCTGTTGTGAAAAAGAGGAAAACAAAACAAAACCTAAACCAGTTATTTTAATGATATTTTAAATACTCATATGTCTGTCCTTCATGCCCTCTATCCTGCAGTCCTAATGACTCATAGTGGGATCAGTTGTTTCACCTTGTGGAGACATATTAGTCTAGCATATCTCTGGCAGACAATTCTCTTTGTTTCTGAAAGCTTCATTGCATTTATTCTTTTCAGCAACTGCTTTGGAAACACCCTCAAAGAGAAATCAGGAATACAATTGTTGGAAGGGCAGAGAGATACAGAGATTATAAAGGAGAGTAGTGTGTGGTAGCAAAAAAGAAATTAAACGGAAAAAAAAAAAAAGTCAGAAGGAAAAAAATCATTGGAAAGAAGGCACCACAGAATCATAGAATGACTGACATGGGAAAGGATCTTCTGTTAAAGCAGTGCCACACAGAGCAGGTGGGCCACAATTACATGCAGATGTGTTCTGAGTATTTCCAAGGATGGAGACCTCCCTAAACAGCCTGTGCTAGTGCCCAGCCACCTTCACAGTGAAAAAGTGTTTCCTGATATTCAGGAGGAATCTCCAGTGTTAAAATTTGTGCTCATTGATTCATGTCCTAGTTCAATACTTTTAATTCAGAGGAAATGAGCTGTACAAGAAAGTGGTGATAGAAGTAGGAAATACAAACTAGATTGAAAATGAACAGAGAAAATTTGTGGGTCTCACCTCTCTATTACCCAGAGAAGCAGAAACAAAATCCCACAAGGATTGTTAATGAAGCAGTGAGATAATTAAAAGTAATGTGAAAATTAAATTGGCAGATATGAGATAGCATCAAACACATTGTTAACCTGCAAACTCTACTCGAAACTCAAATGATAGAAGAAAAAAAAAAGGTAATTTTTTTTTTCATAGTTACATTCTTGATTACATGTGTATTTTGTCCATTTGGACACTTTTATTATTCTAGTCTTGCAAAAAAAAAACTTTCTGGAACCATGCTATTTAGTACTTTTCTTCCTCTTCTATATCAAGTTAAAGTTTTTTATCTTGCATAAAACTTTTTACATTTTTTCTTTGCTCTCTAGTTTCTTTTGCTGATGTCTACCTTATTTGCACTCTGGGCACATTTTCCTCTTGTATCTCTGCCTTCCTCATGCTGTGCTCCTTGTACTCAGTCATGTGGTTTGTATTGCACAAATTACCAGTTCTTCACCAGTTCTCACCTTCCATCTGTTTTTCCCTAATATATAAACCAAAACATGACTGCTGTAATATTGTTATGTAACTTTAAAGTTACAGTATTATCTATTACATTAAAATATTGGAAATGTGCTATCTGATGTAGATAGCAAGTTCCTGGGTCTGGTTTGTTTTCCCATACAGAGTAATCAGTGACACAGATTCAGTCAATATATTCCAAATTAATCACCCATATGGAGGAGCAAATGTAAGTGTTGCATAAAAAGAGGATTAATGTCTTTCCTCTATAATATACTACATTCAACCTACTGCAACAACAGCAAATTTCCAAACACAGATGATCTACTCTAAAAATTTAAAAATACCACATGGAAAAAAAACCCAAAACCCCCTATACACTACACAATAAAATATATAATATAAAAAGGTTCCTTATTTTTCTATGGTGCACAATGCTGAATGCTTTTTTTTTTTTTTTTCAGGAACTTTAGGGATTAAAATGGTGATGTGACATTACTTAGGACTTAACAATCAATCAATATACAAGTTGTAACAAGAATCCTGTTCTTACAGAATTGTGTATTCATGATTTAGTAGGTTCCAAAATCATAATAGTAGAAGTTAGATAGCAAGTAAAGGCAAATCCCCTCACAAATTAATGAAACTAGTTGTTGAACTGCTTCTGCTAGGTCTGTACCCTAGCTTTTAATGCACATTCTTTCTGTCTATATTGCAAACCAGTTAGAATCATAGAATCATAGAATGGTAAGGTTGGAAGGGACCTCAAGGATCATCTAGTTCCAACCCCTTGACATAGGCAGAGACACCTCCCACTAGTACAGCTCACTCAAGGCCAGCCTGGCCTTGAACACCTCCAGGGAGGGAGCAGCCGCAACCTCCCTGGGCAACCTGTTCCAGTGCCTCACCACCCTCACTGCAAAGAACTTCCTTCTAACATCTAGTCTAAATCTCCCCTCTGCCAGTTTAAACCCATTGCCCCTCGTCCTGTCATTACAAGACCTTGTAAATAGTCCCTCCTCAGCCTTCCTGTAGGCCCTCTTCAGATACTGGAAGGCTACTCTAAGGTCTCCTCGCAGCCTTCTCTTCTCCAGGCTGAAGAGCCCCAACTCTTGTAGCCTGTCCTCATGGGAGAGCTGCTGCAGCCCTCTGATCATCTTCGTGGCCCTCCTCTGGACCCGCTCCAACACTTCCATGTCCTTCCTGTGCTGGGGGCTCCAGAACTGCACACAGTACTCCAGAAGTGGTCTGATGAGAGCAGAGTAAAGGGAGAGAATCATCTCCCTTGCCCTGCTAGCCACGCTGCTCTTGATGCAGCCCAGCACTCGGTTGGCTGTCTGGGCTGCATGCGCCCAGATCATCTTCAGATAAGCTTTTGTGGAAAAACTTTCATAAACAAACACATTTTTAGTTCAGGGAAACACTATCAACTCAAAAATCCTGTAAATTTTATAGGAAATAATAGTTTCAGGTAGCTTATAGAATTCGGGAAGTTTTTGTTTGTGTGTTTGTTTTTGTTGTGTCAAATATTTTTAATTAAAATACTTATCTTGAAAGGAAGAATGTGAGAGAGGCATTAGTTAAGCTTAAGCTTCTGAGGTGTATTCTTAGGTAGTAAGTGAAGTTCATATTACATTCTGCATATTCACATGGGGCGGGGGGGGGCGGATAAGATCAGAAAAGAGTGCATTTGATCTGTTTTGCCTGGGTTGTTAGGTTTTTGGTTTTTGTTGTTGGTTTTTTTTTTTGGGGGGGGGGCAGTTTGTGGGCTTTATTGTTTATTTGGAGTTTTTTGTTTGGTTGGTTGTTTTTTTCCCCCAAGTGTTCTAAATTAATACATGAGGTAGATTTTCTCCCGCCCCGCTACCAGGTAAAGCTCCTATTGACTTCCTAGACAGGAAGAAGAGTGTGGAAAGGAATGATCTCCTGAAGTAGAATTTCCCATGACTGTGTTTGTTCAGTGAATTGCTGTCACATACAAAATGGTCCTGCTTGCTATCGATTTTTTTGTCAGACTAAACTAGTCCTTTTCATTTCAAAGATATTCCTATTAACTCTGTTTCAAAGCCCGTGCAGGTATGTTTTATCGAGTGTTCTTTTGCCATTGTGGAGGTAGATTTTCGAAGAGACCAAATCGACTAGAGTCAATTACTCTGTTAAAGCTGCTCATATGGTTTTCAGAACCATGTTATAGGAAAGAGGTAATCTTGCAGTTTTGTGACATGCTGAAAGTTGTTACGTTGTTACCTATTATATGCACAATTGTGGAGCAGTTCAGGCTTGAAGGCACCTCTAGAATTACCTACTTTATAATCCCTCCTCAGTGACAGTGGCCTGTTCCCTCAGCACTATCTTTATCTCAGAAGTTGTTTATTAGACCATAAAATCTTCATCTTAGACACCATGTATAAGCATAGGTATTTCTGATACTCTCACTTGTACACATACACATATCTAGAAAGAGAGGAATGTATAGGTTAATATTTCTGTAGAGAAATTGTAAGCCAGTGGTAAGATTTTTACCAGAATAGAACTTAGATCCCTGGATATTTTGAATTCAGAGGGAGCTGTAAAATTCAATGGATCAAAAATGTCACTTACAATATTTATATATAGCATACCTTGCTTTTGAATTGAGTGTAGAAAATTCTTTTAAAATAGTTCTAAAGTTTTTTAAAAAATGTAGAAAAAACTTTTAAAAAATTTCTAAAAAAAATTTTTTAAAAAAAGTTTTTAAAACGTTTTAAAAAAATTTAGAAAAATTAGTATGAATTTGTATAGTAATGAAAAGAACCCTCCCCAAAACCTGAAAAGTTAGAGCATTCAATGTTTTTTCTATAAAGCCTTTTCAGATGCTGTGAAGAAATGGAGCATGACCATTTTTTGATTGACAGCAGATTGTTTTATTGACTGAGAATGATGTTAACCTATCTACATAACTCCATTCATACAAGTTCTGAACAAGAATTTCACATATAGTGGGCAAGAAGCTGATGAAGAGAGATCATAGAATCATAGAATAGTAAAGTTGGAAGGGACCTCAAGGATCATCTAGTTCAAACCCCCTGACATAGGCAGGGACACCTCCCACTAGTACAGGTCACTCAAGGCCTCCTCCAACCTGGCCTTGAACACCTCCGGGGAGGGAGCAGCCACAACCTCCCTGGGCAACCTGTTCCAGTGCCTCACCACCCTCACTGGAAAGAACTTCCTCCTAACATCCAGTCTAAATCTTCCCTCTGCCAGTTTCAACCCATTGCCCCTCGTCCTGTCATTGCAAGACTTTGTAAATAGTCCCTCTCCAGCCTTCCTGTAGGCTCCTTCAGATACTGGAAGGCTACTAGAAGGTCTCCTGGAAGCCTTCTCTTCTGCAGGCTGAAGAGCCCCAACTCTTGTAGCCTGTCCTCATAGGAGAGCTGCTGCAGCCCTCTGATCATCTTCATGGCCCTCCTCTGGACTTGCTCCAACAGTTCCATGTCCTTCCTGTGCTGGAGGCTTCAGAACTGTACGCAGTACTCAGATGATGTCTGAATGTGAAGTTTCTCCTGGGAGTGGCTTAGTGGTTGCTGGCATTTTACTTGGTCAGATTTACACAATCAGAAGAGTATGGAGTCCATTCAGATGATCAAATGATATGCACACAATGAAGAGTATAAGCACATTTAAGCACTAAACCAGTTGTTTTAAGAGAAAAGTGGCTATTTTAGGACAGTTGTGAATTTGCCCTAAAATATGAATCTACTCTTAAACTCTTCCAATGAAAGTGAAGAGATTGTATTAATCAGTGTCCAGCAGATGTGCATGTCTTCACTGCATGAGATGTGAATGTCTTCACTGCCTCAGTATAATGAACATCAGTGTGATAGACAGTGGAAGATCAAGCAAATTAGTGGAAAACTCAATTAAGGGACATGGAATTTCTCACTGGTCTGTAAGGTCAGCAGATCCAAAGACAGTTGCAGGAGGTGAAAATTTGGTTAAAACTCAAGTTAGACATTAATAGGTTTCCATGAAAAGATAGAAAAACATTTTCTAAATGTGTACTTCACTAGTCACATTTACTGAACTGTAAGACATGCTTCTACAAATCCATAGAAAAAGGAAAAGATTAGTTTTGATCCACATGGACTAGTGGATTCAGCTAAAAAGACAGAGAATTATTATGCTTGAGTAACTAGATGCTTCATCCAGTCTATTTAACAGAAACTGAAAATGAACACATCCTACGTTTAATATTTGGAAATTTCTTCATTGGGGAAAGTTATTTTTGCTGTTGGCTACAGTTCAAGTTAGGCTTTGGTGGTTTAAAAAAAAAAACAAACCCAGCTCTGCAGTACGCATTAAGTTTGTTAACATTTGCTTTGCTTGTTCAAAAAACACTTGTTTTACTTCATAATAATGCTTACCTAATCAGCCTAAAGGTTTGGGGTTTTTTTCATCTTGTAGCCCAGCATCACTAAAAAACTATTAGGAATGGTGAGACTTTGTCATCCATTTTTCTTTAGGAAGCAGTAGATTCTGCTTTGTTATCTTACAAGGAGGAGTCAAGGAGAGTGAGGCAAAAGGCTTTTTAGCATGGAGTAGTATGACATGTGCCATCTTACACCATCTCAGACCTGCATGAACTTACGCCTTGTGAATCTCAAGTATGTCTGATCGGTCAGTCTAAAACCCCTGCTGAAAATCCTGCTTGGAAAGCCAAATTTTTTAGCTATAGTGTGTGTTATGGGAGTGGCTCCAGACCTTTTACAGTCTGAAAGACTGCCTCAGAATGATCCAGCATCCATACTTCTTTTTCACTATTGAAAGGGTATGAAAACCACTGAAGCATCTGATTTTGCTACACTGTCTTTTGTTCATGTAATTAAATCCTTGCAGGACAGTGGCGTGTATGGGGTGCATGTGCTAGTGCCATTTGAAACACTCTTTGCTGATCTAACTAAGCCAGCTGCGTGAAGCTGGTGAATATCACTCCAGAAAGATTTGCATCCTTCTTGCTTGCCAGTATGATACCCAGGGTCAGGTAACATGACCCTAACTGCTGGCATTGTGCATTCGAATCCTGTATCCAGTGGCTGGCAACTGAACTGCTCTTTAGGCTCTGGCATAATGTTGGTATCTCTGCAGACAACAACAGGTTAACCACCTAGATATAAGTCATAACCTCTGACTAAATACCTCTCTGGTTGCCTAGACTCCCATCAGAGCAAAGATGACTCTTCTAAAGTAAGATTCATTTGCACTATTTGAAATGTTTGCCTTAAGTTAAACATCCCTTAAAATGTCTGTTTCTTGTTACTCACTCTTGAGGGATTCTATATGCAAATTTCTGTGTCTGATTTCTGTGTATTTCACTCTGCTTCTGTTTGATAGTTCAGCAGCACAGTTTAACAATGCAGACAAATTGTGGCATAAAAAATATTGAATCTTCTCACCAAATTCTGCTTGCACAGTACATCAAATTAATTGTCTTACAAATAATGAGTAAAAGAGTCTGTTACAACCTACCCATGTGGTTTGTAGATTAAAAAGCATTCCAATTATATTAGATAATTTTGATAGTTTGCTATTATTATCATACCTTAATTGTGGCTACTGATATTACCTTTCCAGTTTCTGTCTCTCTAGTCATATGTTGTATGCATTATTCTTCCCTGGGTATTGTTGATATTGCACATCATAAGAAAGTAAATGTGGATGTTCCAATAAAGTATCCCTTCCCTCTATCTAAACAAATCTGAAAAAGGGGTAATGAAACTGAAAACTGAAAAGCCCTTTCTCAGCTAACAAACATTAAGAATCTGAATCTTCACTGTTAAATTTCTAGATCCAGAGAACTGAGTGTAAGATACTTGCATTTAAAAACTGAACCTACATTCATAATCTAGAAAAGCATGAGAGAAATCAGTTTCCCAACATTTCTTTTGTCCTTAATAAGACAACATAAAAAATCTAGGTGTAACTACATGCTCCATTTTTATTTAGGATTTGTAAGTTTCTTAATGTGCAAATAAATTCTGACATACATATATGTATATAAGTATTGTAGGTTTTATTCATTTTAGTAATCATACTCTGAATTTAAAATAATGTTCCTTCTTTTTTGTTAGTTAGAAATTACATTCTTTGTGTGGAAAGGCTGAGATTGTTTCTCATTAGCTTGGTTTTACATGAAACCAAATTATATTCAGCACCCTTCAGATATTTTCATCGTGTGGAAAAGTAATTAAAATAGATATGTACCTTGTGATATGCAGTTTATTCACAGTGGTCAAAAGAGCAGAACATTGTCACGAAACTGAAAATACTGCAAAGAAACACATCAACTCTATTAGAAACAGAAAACAAGTAGAAGTGAAAACAAAATATACAGAATTGTGTCTGGGCCTAATTCCCCAGCCCATTTCCAAAACCAATCTTCCCTCACTTGCTAAGGATCATTTAACCAATACACGTTTAAGCACTCAGACCATTTGAATTAGTTGGCATAACAAGTTTTTGGCATAATTACATTTGAATGCTGTGTATTTTGCTTTCCTGAAAATTTCTAATGGAAACCAGTATTTTATCTAAATAAAATTAGAACAAACAAGACTTACCATGCNGTCAGGGGGTTTCAACTAGATGATCCTTGAGGTCCCTTCCAACCTTACCATTCTATGATTCTATGATTCTATATACAGTACCATATGGAAATGGAAAAAGGCTCATCCAGAACTTGTGACAGGAGTGGAAAATGATATGGTGCAATTATTCATTGTCGAAATAATCAAAACCCCACAATGCACAGCATTTTAGAAGTGTAATCGGACATTTCATTGTAAGCGACAGTGGTGAACGAGTTGCTACCTTTTTGTTCTGTAGATGGAGTTGGAAAAGTCTCTCCCTGTCTCGAGGCCCCGTTTCACTGGCCACTTTCCCAAGGACTCACTGACCTTGGCGAGAGTGTGAGGCAATGTTTCTGTAATTGCAAAGGAATGGGACGTCAGGTTGTTGGAGCCACACACACATCGTTTATTTTGCTGTTGTCATGTAAAATGGCCAAGAACATAACTCTAAAGATCAAACCTAAAATTCTGATTTGCAAGAGATTGAAAAATGCTCTAATGCTCTATGTCTGAAGATCAGCTTGTTCTATGATTGTGACTTTTGCCTGAGGATGTTTAGATCATGGATCAAAACAGTCTTCCCTTCTGTATATTTCCTTCAATTCTCAGATACTACTTTGCACATGCTGTAGATGATAGGCAGTTGGTTTTCATAGAATCATAGANGCACACTGCAGGCTCAACGTTGCCTATGTCCTAAATTTTTGGAAATGTGGGAATGGACAACTCAAGTAAGAAACATGAAAGCATCAAAGCTTAGTTGTTACAATGGTGTGACCAGTCCTGCCTCTTCTTTAACTACGTCTTGAACTGTAAGCGAAAAAAGATCCAAAATATTTCAAGTATTCATAGAGGTCCTTAGATGACATGATATTTTCTTTGTCCTCGTTTTCTTGCTTCATTTACAACTTTATGGCATCTCTGTCTTGTCTCTCCCATTTGATCTCACCAAGGCTCTTCACAACCGTGGACTGTTTCTTTCATGCCTTACTGCTGGGTCTTCTGGTAACAGCTCATATTCTTTCTTTGCACGCAGAAGGTTAAGTAGTGGGTTTTTTTGTTTGGTTTTTTTTTTTTTTGCACTGACATCCTATTGATCAAGAAAATGTCAAAACAGGAAGATATGACATTTTATGATGACAAATTCAATGATCCTTTTTGTGATAGTTTCCTGAGCTGGGGAATACTGATATGGAGTTGAAGTGGAGGACAGAATGTGGCAGTGGAGTGTAGCATATCCACAGGAAAGGCTTAGTTTTAGTAAAAGTAATTTCTTATTTTTCACATCTGCAGTCATTCTAAGCTAAGACACCTAAGGAGTAAAATTGACATCAAAACCATAGCTGCTCATTATGAATCAGAAAATTGCTCTAAGCCAAGACAGGTTTTTTCCAAAAGTCAGAGACTGGCAATCGTGAAGCCAGCAGTTATGAATGGCTTTTTTTTTTTTTTTTTTTTTNTTTTAAATTGTTTTTTTTTTTTTTTTTTTTTTTATGAAGACACGTTTGAAACACTTTTAAATTCACCTTCTTAGTCCAGTTTGGCATAGAAAGCATATGACCAGATATCAGCTGCCCTGCTCCTGAGTGGGATTCTGTGATGCAAAGTGAAAAGGAGAATTTATGCACAGATCTAGCCAAGCAAATGCAGAGCTGGAAAAGGCTCAGACCACTGCAGCCTCTGGGTACTGCCCATTCAGTAGCTTTGCAGAATACATTTGGATAGTTAAGCATGTTCTTAAACTTCTTAAAGTTGTAGTTGTCTAGCTAGTTACTATTGATGACCTCCAGGCTCTGTTCTAATATACTAAAAGTAAAAAAAGAGCTTCGCAAATTTCATCCCTTGGCTTACCTAGATGCTTAAAGTGTAGATAGTTGCAAGGAAAACTTGGTCGAGTGATGCATCATTCTCTCCACAGACTTTTTAAAAGGCCTCTTTATTTGCACATTGCAGAGATTGTTTGCTCATTTTTTATTTCTTTATTTCTACTGGCCCTGTTGAATTTGTTAAGTTAAATGAAGAGCCTCATTTTTTACTGTAGTGGCTTATTTTTTCCAAGTTGTCTGCGTAACAGCCTTCCAATACCTGAAGGGAGCCTACACAAGGGTGGAGAGAGATTGTTTACAAAGGCCTGCAGTGATAGGATGAGGGGCAATGGCTTCAAAGTAGAGAAGAGCAGGTTTAGATTGGATGTTAGTAACAAGGTTTTTACTATGAGAGTGGTGGAACACTGGAACAGGTTGCCCATGAAAGTTGTTGAGGCCCCTTTCCTGGAGCATCAAGGTGATGCTTAACAGGGGCGTGAGCAACCTGGTCTAGCTGAGGATATACCTGCTGACTGCAGGGACAGGGGGTTAGACTAGATGAACTTTGGAGGTCTCTTCCAGCCCAGACCATTCTATGGTTCTATGATTCTATGATTTTTTTCCACACCTGCAGAAAGACATTTGTTCACTTATATATATAATGTTGTGACTAAATATAAATGCAATTTAATTGATATAACTGCATTTAAAATCCTGCATTGCCTTTGAAATATTTGCTGAAATGTAAGTGAATAAAATTCAGAGGTCATTCAAATTAGGTGCATTATTTATTCATTGTGTGAGTAACAATTGAGACCATTAGGAGCTCAGAACAAAGGTAATTATTACCATAATAATCATAGAATCATAGAATCATGGAATGGTAAGGTTGGAAGGACACCTCAAGGATCTTCTAGTTCCAACCCCCTGCCATAGGCAGGGACACCTCCCACTAGCACAGGTTACTCATGGCCTCCTCCAACCTGGCCTTGAACACCTCCAGGGAGG
>WBNM01042364.1:0-35530 GCA_013399055.1 Ramphastos sulfuratus | reverse complement strand
GACTGTGCCACACAGCTTGGTGTCATCTGCAAACTTGCTGAGGGTGCACTCAATTCCTCTGTCCATGTCACTGACAAAGATGTTAAACAGCACTGGTCCCAGCACTGACCCCTGAGGGATGCCACTTGCCACTGGTCTCCAGGTGGACATTGTGCCCTTGATCACCACTCTCTGTGTGTGACCATCCAGCCAATTCCTTATCCAGCAGTGCTCCGCCCATCCAGTCCATGTTTTTCCAGCTTGGTGACCAGGATGTCATGTGGGACAGAGTCGAATGCCTTGCTCAGGTCCAGGTAAAAATAAAATTAAAATACATGATCTTACATATAAGATACTACATAATAACATTAGTGATGCTAGAGAATGCACACTGCATATTATACATATAAAACTGCATACAATTTTTTTGGGCAACTTTTTCTGAGTGTAGAAAGTTAATTTTTTTGCTAGGCTATGTTATGCTAGTTGCAATGCCTTACACTGCTGTTGTAGTTTTGTTTCCTTACGTTCACAAATATCGAATCAGGCTGAATATGTCAAATGTGTCAATGTTATCAAATCAGACTGAATGACCAATTATAACACAGGTTATAGTTCTGTTGCATTGTGGAGAGTGAACATCAACACAGTGTCTGTAATACAATGAAACTGCAATTTGTGTTGCAACCACTTTCTATGAGGTATCTCAGTTTCACAAATTATTTTGCATTACAAGTCATGTTCCTAGTAGGAACAAGGAAGAATAGTGTTCTTTGCATATTTTTCTGATTTTTTTGATGATTTTGCAACTGGAACTCCATTTCCCAACTGTGTCTTCTGACAAAATTAATACAGTGAATTTTCATCAATTTGGCATTCCATCTAGTAAAGCTCCTCATACACTAAAATCCTTTCAGTTTCACTTCTTCAGTATCTCTTCTTATATCAAAAAGTTAAGTAAGTCCAAATCCATTTTGAACATATCAGCTCTGGTGATAGATGGTTTCTTCCAGTCTGTTTCTTCTCCTTCTTTTTTGAGTTTTACATTTTGAGATGTGCAGCTCATTGCAAAAATTTGAATATTGCTATTAAGTATCTCATTTTTTTCTGCAGACACATATGGACACTTAGCATGTCCAAGTATCTCAATATAAACATATATCTTAGTCTTAAAATCATGAGTCAACTGTTACTTAGAACAATTTTTGGGGACTTTGGAAAGGAAGAATCATTAAACCAATTTCTGGAAAGGGCACAGAGGAAATACTGGGACTGTATGAGCGATAATGTCTGCAGCAGGTTGAAGGGAGTGATCATTCCCTTCTGTTCAGCATGCAAGAGATGGCAATGTTTTGCTTTTGGGCTCTGTATAACAAGAAAAATAATGACCCCTGGAGCAAGTCCAATGGAGAGCTGAGCTAGCTAGCTGACACTGTTCTAAATGGACTTTGTACCAGATGTACTACAGAGTCCTTTTCAATTTAGTTCTGTGATTCTGTGGCACAACTTATCCAAGATTAAGCTAAATGTGTAAATTTTCTTTACTGCCTTATCTGCCCTATCTTTTTTGGTTGCTTTTAGTTGCATATTGTTTTTACAGCGTAGTCAAAATAACATACAGAAGATTTATACACATCTCTTGTTCTTTGTTCCATCCTGAAACTCAAGCTTCTTGTCATCATTATTAAACATCTCCAAGATATTATCCTGTTTATATCATTGTCTCTGTCAAGAATTAATGTGGTCCAGTTCTCTCTGACCTAATCCACTTGCATAAAGTACAACAGAATCATAGAATCATAGAATGGTAAGGTTGGAAGGAGACCTCAAGGATCATCTAGTTCCAGAAAAAAAAATCAGTTCAAAGGAACAGAGAAATTTCACAGAAACTCTTTTATCTAATGAACAATTTGAAAAAGATTGCACAGGACAAAAACTTCCAAGCATGAGCTTTATTTTGTTACAAATGAATGTGTTATCATGAAGAGAAGGTAGTAGAGAGACACACAGGCCTGTTTTTGCCACTAATGTTACAACACAAAGAATCAACTATGGCAGTGATAGAGCAAGATCATTTTCTATGTGAATATCACACTATGTCATTGAGCAGTAGAAAACCTTTTCTAAAAAAAAAAATCAAGAAAATCTAGCACATCTTAATAAAATATAAGATTCATTGTGATAAATTCACAGTGTTGCATTTAATAATAAAATATCATACAACATTTACAGTGAGGGTGGTGAGACACTGGAAGAGGTTGCCCAGGGAGGTTGTGGCTGCTCCCTCCCTGGAGGGGTTCAAGGCCAGGTTGGAGGAGGCCTTGAGTGAGCTGTACTAGTGGGAGGTGTCCCTCCCTATGGCAGGGGGTTGGAACTAGATGATCCTTGAGGTCTCCTTCCAACCTTACCATTCTATGATTCTATATTAGGCAGACTGGAATTACAGCTGAGTGGCAGAAGAGAATAAAAGACTTGGGGATTAGAGTGAATAAAGAAGAAAATAAAATTGCCTGTGCTGCAAAATGGGTTCTTCAAAATCTGTCAGGCTTCCTGGAAACTACCACAGTAAAGAATATAAACTAAGGGAAGTAGCTTGAGTGTGTGTGTTTCATACAGACATATCTTAGCAACCATGACTTTTAGGAGAGAAACATTAGACTGGATCAAAGGAGCAGTGAGTTTTGAGTACTTAAAAGACTTTTTTTTTTTTATGACTGAAGATTTAAATCACTTGTTTCAAAAAGCCAGACTGGAGTGGGAAAGTTTGTGGAGGGCTGAATCAATTAAAAAAAAAAAAAAAAAAAAAAAAGTGTTTTATTAAAATACCACCTTCCAAAACATACTGCTGAAGGTAGGGAGGACAAAGTTGTTAAAAACTGATGGAACACATCTGAAGTCACATATCAAGGGATAGCAAATTTGTTTGTTAGTCCCAGGACCTGGTGAGTTTAGCCCCTCTGAATACATTGTGGGGAATACTGCTTAAGTAACAGACACTAAAGCTGTCTGCCCTGGTGAAAGTGACAAAATTTAAGCTAGCTGGATTTAAGAGTGGGAATAATAACATTCAGAATGACTATTGCAAAATTACTGTTCGTAGTGCAATAAAGACTGCATATAAGTGTATATATGCAAGATTGCATATAAATTTATATAAGGAACCTGGATTTGTTTGATTTTCACAGAATCATAGAATCCATTGGGTTGGAAAGCACCCTTGAATGTGATCTCGTCTGATCCACAGCCCTCCATTTTCTTGGCTATCATCACATTAAAAGTATTTTATGTGAAGAAGAAAAGATCAGGAGAATGATAATCATACAATTAACAGGGCAAAAGTAGCCCTAATGTTCAAATGATACCTGAGATTTCAGCTGATCTCTCTATAAAATCTGGTGGTATGGGAAAATCCTGCTAGGTTCCCTGCAGTACTATGAATAATAATCAGAAAGCTCACCTCTGTGTGTGGGTCATCCTAGAGTGCCAAACTAAATTACTGAATTTCATCAGAGAGTACAGCACTCTACTTATTATCAAGCCTGAAAAGAATTTTTACCACCTCATTTTTCCCTGATTTTAATTGTTTTTCACAGTCCTGTGTGAAAAGACTAGCAGTGTCTTTGCTTAAGTGATTCAATGTCCATCTTTTCTGCTGCTGTTAAATATGATAGTGGAATTTCAAATAAATTATTCAGCAGCTAAAATGAGTGCAAGTAGAGTGTGCTTTACTAAGCTTTTTGTTGGTCAATTTAATATTTGCCTTAAATATAGACACTCAGGCTCAAAACTTATCAAGTACATTTTATGTCTCTGCAAGAGGTTGTAGGGAGAAGAAAGTAACATTATCTACAATTTCATATCTATCCAGGATTTGCTTTTTAAAATCTCATAAAGGTACTGCTTCCAGCCTTTTGAAAATTCCCACTTCCAAAATTCCAGGATTGTCAGAGGATTTATTGAAACCATTCTGACTTCTTGTTCACAAACCTGTGATGGGGTTTGTAGTGTATTGTATCTTTTTATGTCATAGTGATTGTGTTATAGTGAATATGTTATGATTTTCCAATGGGAGAAAACTTGAGGGCAAATAATCAAGCAGATCTTAGGAAGGAGGTCAGTGTTTGGATAACATTATATTTTAGATGCTTTTCTGTTTTATCCTTTTTCAGATCTAATCATAGCTCCCCTGTATATAATAGCCCAGGACATGGTCAAGCTGTTTCTTCATTAGATGGTTGTCTGAGGAGGATAAATTATCAAAGAAGGAAACTGCTCACTGAGAAGCATTTTGGTGTAGATCTGTTTTAACTAAGTTTTGGAAGACAAACACAGTGCTTGTCAATCTGTTTAAAGAGATTTCCAGGGAGTTTAGAGTGGGTGTTTGTGGCAATTTAGTTTCTCTTTTCACAAGTAAATCCTGTAAATCCTGGACAAAAAGACACAGTGAATGGGATACAAATAGGTACATGATACTTCAGATTATTAGGTTGAAGGTTTCTCATAACTTTGAAAAATATTTTATTTAATGGGCATATTACTGAAGATATATAAAGGTTGCTTTATCTTACAGTTAGTGCTTTGATTGTTGGCATACATTGACATTGAATATGTCTTTCAAATATTGACCTTTCTGCTTTTCTCCAGACAAACCTTGCTGGCCATCTTCAGGGTGAAAAGGATAAAATCTTAAAGGTCAGATTTCTAAGTTTTTCCAACATCCTTTTAGAATCATAGAATCATAGAAAGTAAGGTTGGAAGGGACCTCAAGGATCATCTAGTTCCAATCCCCTGCCATAGGCAGGGACACCTCCCACTAGTACAGATCACTCAACCCCTCCTCCAACCTGGTCTTGAACACCCCCAGGGAGGGAGCAGCCACAACCTCCCTGGGCAACCTGTTTCAGTGCCTCACCACCCTCACTGGAAAGAACTTCCTCCTAACATCCAGTCTAAATCTCCCCTCTGCCAGTTTAACCTCATTGCCCCTCATCCTGTCATTGCAAGACCTTGTAAATAGTCCCTCCCCAGCCTTCCTGTAGGCCCCCTTCAGATACTGGAAGGCTACTCTAACGTCTCCTGGAAGCCTTCTCTTCTTTTAGGAGTATATATTCTCTGTAGTTCAACTTTTCAGCTACCTCCTCAAAACAAACAAACAAACAAACAGAAAAACCCAACCCAATCCAAACCAAAAAAAAAAAAAAAAACCAAAAAAGTGCCTCCAGAGCATTGGGAATGCACAGAAATGATGAAGTATTATGTAGCTGCAGTAGGTCTGGCAGCTGACCTAGGCAGGCTGTATGCATTTGGGCCAGTGCATTAGTCCTCCTGAGAAGTATTTCTGTGACTTTCTCTGTATTTCGTTGGCATTTAAATACTATCTGTTCCCTCCTCTGTTTCCTCAGAAACCCCCATGATTTGTAGGAGGTTTGGCTTTTTCCTGCATCTGTGCTAAGAAACATAATCAAACTGAAGAGAGGAAGGTTTGTCCTTCTGTGCTTTAGGCTTCTGGGTAGGCTGTATATTATTACTTATCTTTCTAGCCAGGAAGGCCAAAAAAAAGGTCCCAGACTCTTAGAGGCTTCTGTGTGCAGCTGTCTGTGTGATACAGGCTCTCTGGGAGTGAAATGGTGGTAAGTGTAGGAGGTGGGAGAAGGGCAGCCTGTCTGTGGAGCAGGTTGGGCTGTTTCACAGCTAAAGCCACAGTAGTTTTCAGCAGGAGAGAACTGTAAAAGCATTAGTGAGACATTTGGTTCCCAGAGAATAAAAGACTGAAGAAACTGAGAGAGAAAAACCACATCCCCTTCTTTTGCATTGGAGCATGCCAGATTTTCAGTATAATCCATTAACCTACACATGACCTTTCATTAGAGCCCCTGGGAGACTGGAATATTTTTGGCAATATATTGTTAGGAAAGCTACAAGTAAAAAACCCACATAACTGCCCCCTCCCAGCAATCAAAGAAGCCATAGGAAAATTCAAATCTTTGCTCTGAGCATGCAATGTGAGATTGCATGCACTTCAGATATGTTTCACTCCATTTTTGTATTATTTCTGTGAAGAAACAAGAAATCACCCATAATTTATCATAATTTGTCTTCTTAGTACTCAGTACATAAGGCATGCACAAAAAAATTTAAGTACTTGTAATTAGGAAAGAAAGTATTTACAGTTGTGAGAAATAATGTGGCTGTACTTTGAAAAGTGTTTGGAAAAATACATAGGATTAAACACAATTTAAATCATTAAATTCTTCTGATTTCTTCTTTCATTAGTTTCATTGAAGGCATATGTGATGTAAGAATCACAGAACCACAGAATCACAGAATGTTAGGGGCTGGAAGTGACCTCTAAAGATCATCCAGTCCAACCCTCCTGCCAAAGCAGGATCAGCTATACCAGATCACACAGGAATGCATCCAGGTCGGTTTTGAATATCTCCAGAGAGGCAGACTCCACAACCCCCCTGGGCAGCCTGTCCCAGTGTTCTGTCACCCTCACAGTGAAAAAATTCCTCCTTGTGTTTTCGTGGAACTTCCTATGCTTCAGCTTGCACCCATTGCCCCTCATCCTGTTGTTGAGCATCACTGAGAAGAGGCTGGCTCCATCCTCTTTTGGCACTCACCCTTTACATATTTATAAATATTAATGAGGTCACCCCTCAGTCTCCTCCTCTCCAAACTAAAGAGCCCCAGCTCCCTCATCTCTCCTCAGGAGGAAGTTGTTTCATTCCCTTAATCATTTTTGCAGCTCTGCGCTGGACTCTTTCAAGCAGTTCCCTGTCCTTCTGGAACTGAGGGGCTCAGAACTGGACACAATATTCCAGATGTGGCCTCATCAGGGCAGAGTAGAGAGGGAGGAGAATCTCTCTCAACTACAACCCTTCTAATACATCCCACAATGGCATTGGCCCTCCTGGCCACATAAGCACACTGCTGGCTTCCACTAGGACTCCCAGGTCCTGTTCCTCTTCACTGTTCTCCAACAGGTCAGTCCCCAGCCTATGCCGATACCTGGGGTTGCTATTTCCCAGGTGCAAGACTCTACATTTGCTCTTGTTGAAATTCATTAAATTTCTCCCTGCACAACTCTCCAGCCTAAGTCTCACTGAATGTCAGCACAACCCTCAGGTGTGTTAGACACTCCACCCAGCAAACTTGCTGACAGTGCACTCTCTTCCCTTTTCCAGGTCATTGATGAATCTATTAAACAGTACTGGTCCCAGTACTTGAGTAACCTGTGCTAGTGGGAGGTGTTCAAGGCCAGGTTGGAGGAGGCCTTGAGTGAGCTGTACTAGTGGGAGGTGTCCCTGCCTATGGCAGGGGGTTGGAACTAGATGATCCTTGAGGTCTCCTTCCAACCTTACCATTCTACGATTCTATGATTCTATGATTCTATACTGACCCCTGAAGGACCCCACTAAATACAGGCCTCCAACTACACTCCTTCCTATTGACCACAACTCTCTGACTCCTTTCCTTCAACCAGTTCACAATCCACCTCACTACTCAATCATCCAGATCACACTGCCTTAGTTTAGCTGTGAGGATGCTGTGGGAGATGGTGTCAAATGCTTTACTGAGGACCTTGCTGGTTGATGTGGTAGCACATTATTTTCCTGTTTCAGCCTGAGTCACTGCCATGATCTACATAATTTGCCTTTGTGTCTTATAAAGGACCTTCAAGATGCCCATTTATTACCTTAGCTACTGTCTTCCTAAGTCTTGTCTGGAATGACATCAAGGGTGCTTGTTATTAACAGTGTGACAAACAATGCCATCAATATTGTAGCAACAAATAGTTTAAACAGGTTTTGAAATACAAAGTTCTAAATTCTCTCATCAAAATCTCTTTGAAATTTGAAGAATAATCCTTTCTAACTTCTGCTAGACTCTTTTTTTTAATGTTGGTGCTCTCCTATAGATCCTTTAAAATTAGGAAATTATAGTAAGTATCTCTATCCTCGATTCTATGCTTTAAGCTAACCAAAGAAGAAAGCATAATCATCTTGCTGGAGTCATTTTACAGACTACTCCATTATGTTCAATGTTTAACTAGCAATTAGGACTAATTAGACATTGCACAGGAGCTATAGAGATACAATAAAAGATACCTGAGTGACATCAGAACACTGAAACTGTAACTGAATTTAAAATACTATATTCAAAGTTTTATTTTTATCTTGAAAGCCATCTCCTGTGGTATCCCCTGGATAAACACATTTTCCCTTATAACTATTAGTTAAGGATGAAATGTGTTTTAGACCCACATAAGAAATTCATGGTGAAAATAAGCCAGGAGTAAGCCCCAGACAGAAGTAAGCAGTTTTTCCCATGTAGCTTTTTGTTGTAGCTAACAGATGCTATACAAATATATTATTATCAGCTGTATCTTATTTTTCTTCTCCCTAATAGGCATTTTTATAACTTCCTATAGTTCTTCATGAGTTCAGAATTTCATGTATCTTCTGCTCAATAAGTATATGTCATTAATTTTCCACAAGGTGGCACGTAAGAATCAGTCTGGCTGTGTTTTAATTAATATAATTAACACCTACCTTACGACGAAAGGCTGAGAGACCTGTGTTTGCTTAGCTTGAATAAAAAGAGACTAAGGAGGGGAGGGGTATCATTAGTGTTTATAAATATCTAAGGAATGAGTGTCAGAAGGATGGAGCCAGGCTCTTCTAAGTGATGGCCAGTGACAGGACAAGGGGCAGTGAACAGAAACTGGAACACAGGAGGTTCCATGTAAACATAAGGCAAAAATTTTTCACTTCAAGTGTGGGAGGCACTGAAACAGGCTGCAAGAGAAAATGTGGAGTCTCCACTACTGGAGGCATTCAAAGCCCACCTGGACATGGTACTGTGTGATTTAATCTGGGTGAATCTGCTCCAGCAGAGGGAGGTTGGACTAGCTGGTCTTCAGAGGTGCCTTCCAACCTCTACCATTCTGTGGTTCTGTTGTTCAATTAATATACACTTTGTATATGTCAAATGCATACACAAACTTAATAAAGGATGAATATAGAATCATAGAATCATAGAATAGTAAGGTTGGAAGGAGACCTCAAGGATCATCTAGTTCCAACCCCCTGCCATAGGCAGGGACACCTCCCACTAGCCTATGGCAGGGGCTTGGAACTAGATGATCCTTGAGGTCTCCTTCCAACCTTACCATTCTATGATTCTATATTCATATGTTCATAGGAATATGTTCATAGGACAGAGTATACTGTGACTGGCTATTTAAATACAGCATAGCAAGTGATGCTGTATCACTAGTGACACCCTAAATTTGACTACTGTTCTATTATTTACAGAATAAGTTACTAGAATAAAGTCTAACCTAAGCACCTCACAGTTGTTTGTATCATTAAATGAGATTAAAACATGATTCATAGAACAAAATTCCATGGAATTGCCCAGTTGCTTTAGGAGAAAGTATTAGTTAATTATTCATTATAATTTATTCATATTTGCATTTTATGAAAGATAAAGATCAGTGTCAACATCTTTCTTTAATGTAGATAAATAACTTTTAAAGCAGGCATTTAGTTATTATTAAAACCTCATCATAGAGTCATTCAGTTTGTGAGTTACTGAGCCAGTTTCTGTTCAAGAGAACTTCGTACTTAAAATAAAAAATAATTCTAACCTACGATGCCATCCAAGGACAAACTGGTCATGATTTTGCAGACCTAATATTGTTCTGCAAATTAATGGTTTCTTCCAGTACTGCAGATTTCCTAGTACTGCAGTGTATCAAATAAATAAAATCCACCAAAATACCACCAAAAAACTGCTACAAGTGTTTTCTCATCTCATTTAGAAGCTGAGTGTACAAGAAATCGAAGAAATTCGATGCTTATAACAGATTTTCAGAAAAAGAGACTTTTGGCATCCAAAAAACTGGGCACTGATGAGAACTGACTCATCTGCAGTTTGAATGAGATTCATCCTGGGCTCTGTCACGATGACAAAGTAGGATATTTGAATCTGTGAAGCTGTTTGCATTATTTCAGGGACATAAAAATGGGTCTAAAATTTGATGTTGTTTCTTTGTCAGGAGCATCTTATGTTCAGCCAGGGCTACATCACATGATTGCCTGATATGACAAACACCATCACTCTGAACATCCCCCCTGCCATAACACTGCCCTTGTCACAAACTCAGAACAGTGCCTCATTCAAGGCACCACTAAGATATTTAAGTCAATCTTTGCTGCAACCAGTACATCATCCCAGCTCTCAAAATGACCCTTTGAGAACTGCAGACAGCCCAAGGTAATTCAACACTAGGCCTCCTTTGACCAGTCTCTGCTTAATGTTAGCTAAAACTCAATGTCAGATGGAAATCAAGTGATTTAAAGCATTCTCCTGTTTATGGTTCAGCTTTGGTCCTACAGGCTCAAAGACATCCTTATTCATTGTAGAAGGTTGATGACAAAGAGAAACATTCAGATTTCTTTCCAGATCTCAGCTCTTTCCTGAGATCATTAACAGTGCAGAAGGGTTGTACAAGATGACCTTCGAGGATCCCATCCAACTCCATTTGTTCTGTGATTCTATGATTCTGTGATTCTGTGAATGTATCTGGAATTTATTTTTTAAGAATGAAAACTTTGTAATATTGCAGTAGACCTACAGCTCAAGAAAGCTGGAGGAAAAGTCGTCAAAGGTAGTGTCTCAACTGAAAAAAATGATGCAACTTTTAAAATAATTGATCGTGATGCAATTTCTTAAAGTTTATTTATGTAATTTATTGAACAATTAATTGCAGTCTAAAGCAGCTTATGCAATAAACATAGGTGAGTGTTTTGGTTACTTCGTGCCCTGCTTCTATATGGTTAAAAACTTCATTATTGTAGATTTCACATATCCATGTGAACACATCCAAGAATAAAGAACAAGATACCAATAATGAAGGCAAAAACATCTCACCGGTTTGGCTTCTGGTTCAGAACACATTTGGTTACCTTGTAATAGTAGATGCATTGATAGGTAGTAAAAAACTCAGTTTCTTGTTCCCTCTCTGGAGGTGTTCAAGGCCAGGTTGGATGAGGCCTTGAGTGAGCTGTGCTAGTGGGAGGTGTCCCTGCCTATGGCAGGGGGTTGGAACTAGATGATCCTTGAGGTCTATTCCAATCCTACCATTCTATGATTCTTTGATTTTTCTCCTTTGTGTTATTTTCACTCTTCCAGCTTCCCATTAAAAAACAAATAAGCAAACACCCCACCCCCCCCAAAAAAAAAAAAAACAACCCATCAAACAAACCACAAACAAAATAAACCCCAACCAAACAACCAAAGGCTTGTTCTGCTCCATTGTTGGTGTTTGGTGTGCAGTCAAAGATAGAGATAGATATTTAAGAATTTCTTCCCACATTTGTTACCAAGGAAGAAATATCAGGGAGCTGTTCCTTAAAGTAGCCTGAGGTCTCTTACAGTCTATTATTTTTGCCCCTCATTTTATCTTTTTACTAATGTATAAAATAGAAGTCATGTTTTTCTTCCTGCTGATTCATTTGTCCAACTATATCTGCAGAGGGATAGCAGCTCCGTTTAAAACTTGCCTCTCACAGTTTCTCTTTGGACACAAGGTCACAACTCACTCATTTTATCCATGGCATGTAGAGAAAAAAAACTCAAAATTGTTCACATTATGGAGAATTATCTAATTCTTCCATATGTAAATTTTGTGGCCAGATCTGCAAAGTTTTATAAATAAAATAAGAACCAACTTCATCTTTAAATTTGAGCAACAAAGCAATCCATAGGGTGATCAATACAGCAAATAATAAACTGTAGGCCCAGATGATTCATAGTAAGAAATAAGATGACATTTTAATTAAGCTGCAAAGACAATATACAAGACATATGATTTTGTGATCATGTCTGCAGCAGATCTCTTCCTCTTTCTACAAATGTGAAATACAATCTGGCAGTACATAGCAATGATCTCAAGTCCATATCAAAGATGTAATCGTTTTCCATCTGAGAAGAAAAACTTCCTGAAAATTATCTTGCCTTTTCAATTGTGTCACTCAGGAAGATTATTTTCTCATGGTGGAAGACCAACTTCATTTTAAGAGAACAAGGGANTGAGGAGAGAGTCATTCCCCACTGGAATGGGCTGCCCAGGGAGGTGGTGGAGTCACCGTCCCTGGAGGTGTTCAAGGCACGTTTGGACATGGCACTTGGTGCCATGGTCTAGTCTTGAGGTCTGTGGTAATGGATTGGACTTGATGATCTTTGAGGTCTCTTCTAACCTTGCTTATACTGTGATACTGTGATACTGTGATAATCATATCTATGCCAAATGTGGCTTAGCAAAACATGTGCAAGTGGTGATGAGGAGGAAAATAAGCAACATGCCTTTGGCAATCAAATTCTAAATTCAGAGTCACTATCAATAGTAAGAGAGATAATTAGCATTGTGTCTGAAACGCTTAGTATTCTTAATCCAGGGGAATATTAATACTGAAAGATTAAACTTGATCCTTGATCTGAGATTGATCATCTCTAGAACTGATCATCATTGAAATTAATCCTTCATCAATTAAAATTCTCAGCCACAGAAGTGTCTTGGTACTTGAGGCCCAAGTTTGCTGTCAGTATATTTCAATACAGCACAAAATAACATTGAAGGTTCCCACATGCTGCCGTTTTAGCAAGCGAACTTTTCAGGCAATGTAGAAGAGAAGACAGAAGATAATAGAAGTGTAAACAAGCAATTAAGGACTGTAGTGAGTTCAGCCATCGTGCATGCAGTCCTGTGTTCACATGGAGTGGCAGTGAAAGTATTGTGCACATCTGCTAATGTTAGTGATGTGGAGACGCTTGGCTCTGTACCTAGACAAATCATATTGATGGCTGAAGGACAGTTAGCAGCATTGTTGGCAGAAACATTTATCACTGAATGCCTGAGATGACTGATGCTTGTCACTTTTCACTAAAATTGCTCCCTTCAGCTGTGATACAGAACATCAGTTCATTTTTTTTCTCTTGAACCCACAGAATCACAGAACGTTAGAGATTGGAAGGGACTTCCAGAGATCAATGAGTCCAACCCCCTTGCCAAAGCACTGCTGGTCCAAGCTCTCAGTGTGTACACTTGCACTTCTGGATATGAAGACTACTGGATTTTGTCAGCTCAAGGAAGACTCTATTTGACTTTTAAAAAATTATTATTATTTTTTTAAAGAAACCAGCTCATTCACTAGCTTTCTGAAGATGTGTGCCACTTTAAAATGTGAACCGACAACCTTTAGGGATTGTGGTTTTAACCTCTTTATTTCCTCCCTCTCTCTGCAAAACAGACTGAATCTGGGGCAGCAGAGCTTTTGAAACTACAAAGCATGAACTGTTTTAAAAACCTTTTCTCTACAGAGTGCCAGAGACTGCGTGTGCCTTCTCCAAATGTTTTTACTACAGTAACCATGTACCTTCCTTGAATCAAGGGAAGAGTTACTTTCCTGTTAAGATTGCTAAAACAACTGAAAACAATTGCAGCCCTACAAGGGTTGGCTAGTGTGCAAAACAGCTCAGTATCTTTCTGAAAAATTACAATTATCAAGTAATTAAAAAAAACATATGAATTTCTTAAGCCTCTTGAGTTGCTGTTCATGATAGGTTTTGTAACTGTATTTGCATTGCTCTTTGATCTGTATGAAGGACTTCCATACACTTAATGATTATTCCAAAGTCACTTCAAGAAGAACTGCAATACTAAATGTGGAAGCGTAGAAGTCTAGTTAATGTAATGCCTTCAAAATCTTCTAACCTTGTCATCAAACTATCAAAACATTTAATCTTATCCATTTATACTGAAAAGGAAATCCAGAATTGCACTTTGACTATTTTTAATTAAATAGAAGTACAGTGTACTAAATAGAATTTGGGTGATAAAAATGTTTTTCGGTTTTATAGCTCCATGGAAAAAAAGAAAATTCTTTGTTCTTAAAAATGGTTGTCATTCAGTGGATGTATAATAAGAATGTAAACAAGATGAATTTTATACTTCATTACTGCTGCTGTGGCCCCAAACAAGTCAAATATTGTTGACATACCCCCTCTGAGTTTATCCATCAAACTGGCTTGTTTCTTCTGCCTGGAAGACACAGGTATAAGTGGATTGAAATGTAATATCCATTGTGAGCTTCAAACATAGTAAGTGCTTGTGATATTAAAGAATTCTTTTACTGCTAACTCACCAGAGTATTAGTGGGAAAGTGGGATTTCAGAAAAAGCAATCTTGTTAGCCTCTACCTTTTCAGTAATGTTGGTCCTATTAGTATTTTTACAACTAATTTTAAAGGCCCTTAAGCCCATACATCAGTACATACTCCCAAAATGAGATTTTCCTTTCATGATGTAAGTAACAGGCAAATTTGGAGTGTTCGTTCCTATGTCTGTTGGCATAGAGCATGTTTTTAAACAAGCTATAAATTTCTATCTTTACATTGCTAGTGACTTTCCTCTGTGGTCCATCTCAAAATACCTTCACCTTTCTTTCAGGCTTCAGCAAGAAGCTGGAATAGAAGTTCTGATACTGATAATTTTGCTTCATTTGCTACATCCAATATTTGAATTTTGTTTGCCTTTCTAACACCAAGATTCTGAAAGAGAATTCACTTTGTGAAGTTCACCCTTGCCTTCTTTCTTTCTCACCATTATCACCTTGAAAATATTTGTTTGGGTTCAATGAAATCTAAAACTATAATAATGATTTTAATATAATTGGATTGAGCTCCATTCTTGGATTATGCTGTCTGGGTGTCAGAGATTGTTGAAGGAAACTGGTTGTTTCCCTCTGATACAGCTTAATCTACACAATGTTAAAGCTTTAAGTTGGGCTGATTTTAAGATACTCTTTCTAGTGTCTAGTAATTCCCAGTCATGCATTTACTGAGTAAGCTTACTGAGTTTTTAATAAAGTTTAGAGTGCTGTTAATAACAAAGGCTGTAAAAATAATTTATTGATCCAAACATTACATTGATGGCATGGTTATGTGAATTATAGAATCATAGGATCAGAGAATGGTAAGGTCGGAAGAAGGGACCTCAAGGATCATCTAGTTCCAAACCTCAGCCATAGGCAGGGACACCTCCCACTAGCACAGCTCACTCAAGGCCTCCTCCAGCCTGGCCTTGAACACCTCCAGGGAGGCAGCAGCCACAACCTTCCTGGGCAACCTGTTCCAGTGCCTCACCACCCTCACTGCAAAGAACTTCCTCCTAACATCCAGTCTAAATCTCCCCTCTGCCAGTTTAAACCCATTGCCCCTTGTCTTGTCATTACAAAATCTTGTCAACGGTCCCTCCTCAGCCTTCCTGTAGGCCCCCTTCAGATATTGGAAGGCTACTATAAGGTGTCCTGGAAGCCTTCTCTTCTCCAGGCTGAAGAGCCCCAACTCTTGTAGCCTGTCCTCATAGGAGAGCTGCTCCAGCCCTCTGATCATCTTTGTGAACAGTTTGCCCAGGGAGGTTGTGGCTGCTCCCTCCCTGGAGGTGTTCAAGGCCAGGTTGGACGAGGCCTTGAGTGAGCTGTACTAGTGGGAGGTGTCCCTGCCTATGGCAGGGGGTTGGAACTAGATGATCCTTGAGGTCCCTTCCAACCTTACCATTCTATGATTCTATGATTCTATGATTCTATGACAGTGTATTTTGATTTAGCAGTACCCAAATCTCGGTTTGGTACATATGGGGGACACTTCTCTCATGAGTAACTTGAGTCTATTGTATTACATGATCTATTTTTTTTTTAAATGTATTTAAGGAGAATCAGCCAAATGATAATGTGTATTTGTGCTGAGCCTTTAAGTACTGTGTCAAAGAATTTCTAGGCCAGATACTCTTGATCATTTCTAAGGTCACATATTGTTCCTCACCATCCATCTTGTTCAACTGAAATATTTGAAAATAAATTAACCATAAAAGCATAGGTATGGTTTATTTCTCAGTGACAATTACTCTAGATATGCAAGTTAGACACTTATTTTTGAGCTAACCAATAGCTTCAGTTATGACAAATACTCATCAGTGCTGAACACACAAATGTATTTTTCTTTGTTTTAATGTATTAGACCTAAGCTATTAGTTTTCTGTAAAATGTATTTTGAATGATGTTGTCTTTGAAAAAGACAAATAACCTCGAAGAGCATATGTTAGAAATTTCATCATGATGAGAAAGATGTGATCAGTACTGGGCTAATTACATTTCTTAAAAGCTTTCCTGTTCCAGTATCAATGAGGAATATTGTGGCTTTCTTCTACTATCTCATAACACTTACAGGAGGTTGGTTGTCTTTTTAATGCTTTCTGCTGTGGTGTTGGGTGTTTATGATTACACCCATAAGTGACTAAATTCTAAGAATTATCTGGACTCCCTTGAATACTTGAAAGCACACAAAGTGATGTACTTGTTGAAGTGTGCAGACTGCATTCCAGTGTACCTCTCATCACCCTTGCATTTGTAGTTTTCAAAGATTACATTTTTAATTTGTCAACTTTTAAAATCCATTTTTTTTTATAAATAAACAAAGCATTGCTATGCAAATATATGTATTTCCAGAGTCAGCTGCTATTCTTTTCAACAGAGAAAGCTGAAGTGCATGCAACAGAAATTTGACCTTTGAAACACTAATGCATGCGAGGCAGCTGTATGGGTCATAAAACCTGAATCTTTATGGTGAAGCTTTGTGGAAAACTTTATCCNACAATAGTGGAGCACAGGTATAATAGCAGACACATCTTGTAATGGCAAAGCGCAGGCTGTGCTCCCTGCTCATCTCCTTTTATCCATACAGCCCAAGACTAATGGGCCTTTGGACACAGGATAGCCAATCAAATGGCAGTTAGCCAAGACTGACCATATTAAGTGAAGCCATAGGCTTGCTTTACCCTTTTTAGGGCAGAACACAGCCTAGCACAAGGCAACCCTGTGCACCTTGTTTACCGCAGGGTCTGGGCAGGCCACAGACCCCAGACTTAGTGGCTCCAGATTCTTTGTCCTCTTTCCTGCGGTTGCTCTCCCCAAAACGGAAGGAGGGAGAGCAGCAAAAACATGCCTGGACAAGCCAGGACATGTATAAGCCTATTTTGGCCTGCTTGGGATCAAAGTCTAATTGTCACCATAAGTCAGGAGATCTGCATTCATGATGGAGAGAACCCCAAAGCAGGTGCAGATATACTGTTATGTGACATAGAATATGTACGTCTTTTGCAAAGCCTCTGAAATGGCAATAGCAGGATTTTGGCTTTCAAAGGTAATATTGAATCAATCTTTTCCCTTTGCTGGGACACGTTGCCTCTGTGACCCATATACTCCTATATCTCTCTGTTCTTAGTGGATTTATAATGGTAACCTCTAGGAGTAGCTCAAAACAATAACCTGTAAGGTGTGCACCAAGCATCAGGACTAGAGTCTTGGGTGTGCAACCTTATTATAGCAGTAACAGCTCTAATTTTCAAAGGCACTTTAAAAACAGTGTTCATTTTAGATCAGTTATACATTTTTACAGGGCTGCTGTAATGTTACAGGAGATCAAGACACCCAGAACAACTGTCCCCACCCAACAGATCAACTATCATCAAGGCATGGGTAAATGGTTTTACAATGTGATCACTCAGTAAAGCAAGAACCAGGGGGTTTTAGAGCTATAGACTGTGGCAAAAGGACACCATTCCTGAGTTTTAGCAGCATTCCTTCCAGACTAACAAGAATGTGAGGAGACCAAACTATAAAAATATGTTTGGAATTAAGGCATTAATAGAAACAGGATTAAAAAGTCAGACTGATGGAGAAATGGTGGAAATGTGAGACAGCTAACTGTCCTTATGTATCAGAAAAGACTATTACTATGTTAATTTTTAAATCAACAGTGATAAACCAGAGCAGGAGCATGATGTCACACATATTTGGTCTTTTGGGGGCTGAATATTATTTCTTTATTAATGTTCACTTGTATATTTAAGTAGGTCACTAGTCATTATCTATTTATGTTCTGCCCAGTTCAGAATAAATAGCTACTACATTTCACTAGTGGATCTGTCTGCTTAAAATACTCTAGAGTTAGATACATTAAAAAAAAAAAAAACAACTTATCTATTTGGGGAAGTAAATTATCCATTTCTGATGAAAATGTTAAACTGTCCTAGATAAAATGGATTACATTTCCGATTGATGTAATTTCTTTAAATACATTGTTGTTTTTAAAGTTGTAAATCCTATCACTTTTACTGTCTCTGTATGTACAGAAACTCAGCTAGTTTTGGGAGGCAGGTCTCATATTTGGTGACTTGATGTTTATCAGAAGCCTAGGCTGAAGCCTTCATGCACTTGATGTTGTCAATGTTCAAAACCTGGTCCCAGGTTGAAATACCCCCTCAGTCAGAGGTTAAAACTTGTTATCTCTACTCTGATCTTAGCTTGGCAGTTCAGTCTACCTGGGTTTGACACACAAAACAAGCTCTAATGTGGTAACCAAAAGCTACTTTACATCATACACCTATGTAGTGGGACCCTTAACACTCCTTTGACTGTGAATTTTCTCAGCTCTCCTGCTAACATATTTGAAGCTAATACCTATTTCTCAGTCTCCTTTGCACTCACCTGCAATCTCATGATCTGTCAAGTTCTTACTCAAGTGCTAAAATATGAATACAGATTTGACATAATTCAGCTAAACGTGAAGCAATTGTTTTTCACTTACAGTTTATTTGTAATATGCTTCATGTACACGAAGTCTGAAGACAGATCTTGCTTGCCTGAAAGCTGATCTATTTAACTGCTGATATAACTCAGTATAACAAAAGACAATATTTTCCCCTACAACACATATGCCACTTAAAAGAAACTTTGGAGAGTTTCATTTGAAGTGTTGGCAGATAGCTGAATAGTACCAATCACATACCTGTGGCTGTGAAAGAGTGTTAAAAATTTATATCTAACTGATAACTCTCAAACAAAAGCTGGAACATTTGGTTATTGCTCATCCTATAGTCTTACTGCTTTTGGTGAGGCTGTCTGTGTGGTGGTGGGTCCTTGAACTCAGAGAGCTGTCTACTGGCATGGCAGGTATCACAGTATCACAGTATCACAGTATCACCAAGGTTGGAAGAGACCTCAAAGACCATCAAGTCCAACCCATTACCACAGACCTCCAGACTAGACCATGGCACCAAGTGCCACGTCCAAACGTGCCTTGAACACCTCCAGGGACGGTGACTCCACCACCTCCCTGGGCAGCCCATTCCAGTGGTGAATGACTCTCTCAGTGAAGAACTTTCTCCTCACCTCGAGCCTCAACTTCCCCTGGCGCAGCTTGAGACTGCTGAGCTTGAGGCAGCTGAAGTGCACAGATGTGCAACACAAATGAACAACTTAAGAGTTTTCTTTTCTTTCTGTTAATTAGAAATTGAGCCTCCTGTTAGTAGCAGAAATGTAAACATATATATCAGCACCCAGCTAAATTTTGACTGTGTCACTTCTTCACTTCCTCTCATGAAAACCTGAAAAAGGATAAAGTGTCCCTAAAAACAAAGCCAGGCTGGATGATGTGTACTGTGCAGTTACGGCAATTAACAAGTGTGCTAGTTTAAGGCTAATTGGAGTATTTCAATGGAGAAAATTATACTGTGAAAAGGAAACAATGGTGATGTCTACTTCACTCATAGGCTTGCTGAGATGTGTAAGAACAAGACGACAAAACATAGATAACACAGTCTCTTGGGCACAGTGTCTCAGGCTGTCTAGCAGCTTCTGGCTTTTCTCCTCTCTGCTGAGTAACCTCACTAACCACTTCTAACCCCTCTGGCCGATCCTCCAAATTCACCTTGCACATAAGCCAAACCTTGGGGTAAGGTATAGGGGTGGGGAGAAGGTGGAAGGGTGGTTGGGAGCCCCTCCTGGGGTCTCTGGTTTCTGGGAGGGGTGTTGTGTTTCTGTATTACCTTTAACTTGTATATTTCTGTAAATATTCCTGCATATAGTGTCTATATTTGCTTGTATAGTGTGCTAAGCTTGTATCAAATGTCTTGGACACTCTGCTGCCAGTTTTGTTGTTCACAGTATTACAATTATAGAGCAGCATTTTAAGCTCTTCAGATTTTAAAACCAGGCAATTGGAAGATGCATTAGCTTTCAGTAATTGGCAGATTTGAATTTCTCCATATTTTGACACAATAATCTCTTTTTTTGCTCATGTGAAAAAATAAGTAATTTCATGGATGTTTCGACAGTGCTCATCAGTTTATTTCAGAAGGCTGAGAAAACTTTTGGTCTTGTCTGAAAATTAATGAATTATCAAACAGAAAAAGAAGCAAGCAAGAAAGAAATCACCCTCATTTTTAACTCTACAAACAGAAGAAATTCCCATAAAGACAAATGTGTGTATGCAGATACAGCAGAATTATGTCTGTACCAGTAAGTTCAAAGTCAATGAACATGGTCAGAAACAGAACTGTACAACAAATATAAAACAGGTGAACAATGACAGGCCTAGGGGCAATGGGTTTAAACTAGCAGAGAGAAGATTTATACTAGATGTTAGGAGGAAGTTCTTCCCAGTGAGGGTGGTGAGGCCCTGGAACAGGTTGCCCAGGGAGGGTGTGGCTGCTCCCTCCCTGGAGGTGTTCAAGGCGAGGTTGGAGGAGGCCTTGAGTGAGCTGTACTAGTGGGAGGTGTCCCTGCCTATGGCAGGGAGTTGGAACTAGGTGATCCTTGAGGTCCCTTCCAACCTTACCATTCTATGATTCTATGATTCTATGAACCCAGAGAAAGGGGACCTGGGACCAGCTTTGCTGCACTGAAAATCATAATGCCAATATGATATCATAGTCATTTTGCACACCATCACTCTGCATTTCTCCATATGATCTTAATAACTTGTTTGATCTGGTGGCTACCAAGCACAGCCTCAGAAAAACACAAAACAAGGACTCCCAAACCATCACACTAGGTTCAAAGTGAAGTACTCATAGCACGGATATGAGACAGACAATTCCACCTTAATTGTGTGAAAGACTTTTTCCTCTTGTATATAGAACAGTTTCTAGAGCTCATCTTTTCTCCTGTGAGTAATTAGTTGGGGTTTTTTTTGTTTGTTTTTTTTTTAATGTCCAACAAGAATATTGAGCCCTACAAAAGGTCAAAGAAAGGACAGGCTTAAGCACTTATGTCCTATCAAAACTACTTATGTGTAAGACAAAATCTACAAATTTTGAAAAGCAGGAAACATATGTAGTACAACCCTGGGGCACAAACTGGTTAAGTGTTGCCTTCATACACTAATATTACATGTATTTGCTTTATTTAATTACAGCCTAAGGCCTGCATAGTAAAAAAAAGCATTTTAACATACATTAAACATGACACACAGGCTGTCTGTAAGGTACCAGGCATGTCAGGAACATGTGGATCTGTTATAAGAAAGGAAATAAATCTGCTTTGGTAGCTTTCAGCCTTGTTCAACACTGGATGTTTGAGAGTAACAACACACACTTGCTAGCAATGGTTGTACTAAGTAGGTCAGCTAAGTAGACCCTGGGTCTCACAGTAGCATCAATTTCTGCCCTGAAGTACTTAGAAAATATTAAAAGAAGGAACAAGAACATGGAAGGGGAGAAGAAAGTTATAACAGGCAACCCAGAGGCAGAAAGATTAAGCCGTGACACTTGAAAAGATTGATTTAATTGACTGGTTAAATTGCCAACCCAAAACTTCCCATTTTGAGATTCAGTTATCTCTTTTTCCAGTAATGTTGTTGGAAACCATTCCTCTCTCCCTGGAATTTCTCTGTTCAAGATTTCAAAGTAAAGAAAGAGATAAACAGAGCTAAATAGAATATCTAGGTGGTCTGGTTTCAAACTGAACATATTTTCTAAGCAAAATGAAAAAAAAAAAACCAAAAACAAAACATAGAGAAGACTAAGTTAAATGCCAAACCTTAGGAAAGTATTTGTTAAAGATGTTCACCTTTCAACTCAAAATAGAAGCTTTATTACTCACTTTATTACTCACTTTAAAAAGCACTATTTCCTCAAGAAGTTTTTCATGAAGGAATTAATGTAGGAAGGGAGAAAATGGAAAAAAAAACAAACCATTAATAGCAAGTATATGAAGAAATTCTGTGACCTTCCACATTCTGAAAGAGATGTCTATCCTTACCTGCTAAATAATTTAGATTTCAGTAATACTGATTTTTCTATAGGTGAACATCAGTGGCATTGCACAGGTTAAACAGAAGCCTCAGAGAACTCATGGCCAGGGGTGGTCACCTGGATTCCAGATCAAATTTAGAAGTTGAACAAAAGCACAGCAAAAGATCTTTCCTGTTAGGGAAACACATTTTTATTACTAGAATAGAGTGATGATGATGATGATTGATGATGATGATGGTGAATAATAATGATTGCTAGGGAAACGCCTTTAGCATGACATAAAAAAACTAACCTGGTATTCTGGTGGAGTCCTGCTGAAAGAAACTTGGAACTGTCAGTGAAGGAACTATCCACTATTGCTTTGTTCTTACCAAAATGTCTGCAAAACACAATTTTGAGCAATATTTGTGAGCAAACACAACTTAAAGATATACCTAACCTATCAGTAGATATTTCTATAAACACCTGCAAACTGCAAGACTTGACACTGACTGTCTGCTAGCTGAGTGTAACAGCATAAGTTAAAACGAGGAAGAGTTTTGATGTATAATCAACCCACCTAATTTCTAATTTAAATGATTAGAGTAGGAGGATTCACACTTGGCTCCAATATTAATCACAAGTGTGAGATACCTCCAGAATAAGATTCGTATCAGCAATTAGATGTGGTTGTATAGGGGATCTAGACCAAATATGAGGAAATCTAATGAAATGAGAAGAAATGTAAAGAAATTAGAAGAATCCATACTACAGTGTTTTTAGAAAAAACACGTAAACCCTGCTCACTTAGAAAATAATAGAAGGCATTCTTACTTTGTAAACACAAAAGCTTCATTGATTGGGATGATTATTTCAAATTGCACAGAACTTACTAATTTATGACTATCTTTTCTAATTTTTTTTTCCCCCAAACTAAGTTGTTTTGTGCTCTGATAGTTCAAGATCTGAGAGAATGTGCTGGTTTGAGGCTAATTGGAATATTTTAATGAAGAAAATTATATTACAGGCTGTGAAAGGAAAAAAAATGCTGATGTCTAGTTCACTCAGTCTTGCTGAGATGTGTAAGAACAAGAAGATAAAATGTAGATAACACGCTTGGGCTGAGAGAGTCTTAGTGTCTCTCAGTCTCTCTCTGGGAGCCAGTGGGTCCTGTCCTNAAGTAGGAAGCTGAGCTAGGGGTAGAGGGGTGGGGGTGGCTTTGCCCTACCTTACAGACTGGCTGAGGGTGGAAGGGGTGGAGGATTCTAGAAGACCAGTTTGGGCCTGGTGGATTTTATACTGATTCTACCTGATTGCCTTACATATGTACACTCGTATAAATAGAAATTCTCTCTAAGCTTCCAATCAGTGTGCAGTGTCCTCATTCTTACTCCTGAAAGGGGGTAAGAGTCGGCTCTGATCTCCATAACTGGGTACGCTCGTGGCCCAAACTGGAACACCCTGTATGTAATTCTTATGTTAGACTCCAAAAATTACACAGTAGTTTCATGTGTAGATCTTCAACAAAATCCCGTGGATACCACAGAGAAAAATAGGACTAGGTGAGAAAAGGAAGATTATACAAACCTACAACTTCAAATAACCATTGCATAGATGTTCAGTCCAGGACTATTTGGCATTTCCTTTACAAAAACCACACTGCAACACAATTCTTAGCTTAAATAGTAAACTGTTATGCAGCCAAAACCTATTATACATTGCAGGAGCAGTGAAAAAGCATCCCAGAATATTGCTATAGGTTAAATTAGTTGAATGTGCAGTAGACAAAAAATTTGAGTATGTTTTTGACAATTTGAATTTCAATTTAAAATACTTTTACACAGTTCAGTAAGCAATCCTGTAGTTAATTTCTCTATAATTAAGTCTTTAATGTTACAAATGGTGAATCTGTCACAGCAAATAATTTAATGATAGTAAGGCCAACCTGCTCTGTTTAATTTTTGCTAATTACTGTTTTAAAATATATACTATGGCAACAGTGTCTGCTGAAAATTTATTTTTCTTCTCATGACTTAAATAATGCGATGATAACTTTCCCATCCACATTGCCCTGTTTCTTTACTTTGTTTCATTCAAAAGGCACAGCTACACATTTTTNACTTGTCACTGATCTCCAGGTGGACATCATGCTGTTGATTACCACTCTCTGCGTGTGACCATCCAGCCAATTCCTTATCCAGCAGTGCTCCGCCCATCAAGTCCATGTTTTTCCAGCTTGATGACCAGGATGTCATGTGGGACAGAGTCAAATGCCTTATTCACGTCCAGGTAGATGACATCAGTTGCCCTTCCCTTATGTTAATAAACAATTTCATAGTTATTAACAATCTTTGCCTGGATATAAAAATTAATATTGATTATTAATTTAGCATAATTCATAACAAATAATCAGCAAAGATTTGGGGCATCTTTGTTTTTGTTTTGCTTTTTAATTATAAGAATTAGTTTTTTTTTTCCAAATCTATCAATTAACTATTTTAAGGGACTCTTCCTGCTTTCTGTGCATTTATCTCCTCTTTATTTAAAGAGGGTTGTTGTTTGGTTTTTTTGGGTTTTTTTTTTTGTTTGTTTGTTTTTTGGGTTTTTTTTTGTTTGTTTTTTTGTTTTTTGTTTTTCTTTTTTAGGACACTGGATAAAGGACCAGAGGAAAACTCTTAAGCATCATCAATATATTTGTAGTTTTACATGTGCTTAATTTTCCTACTGTACTGGGTCCTCATTTCTTTATTAAAGAATTCAATTCAAAAGTTAGCTCCTTGTCAGAAGTTGCCTTATTCTACATCTATCAACAGCTTTCTGTTGGTTTTGATTCCTTTATTTCTGAAAACATTATTCATTTGTTGAGTCTGAATTGATTAATTTGTTCTTATGTAGAGATCGTCAGATTTAATTTAACAGATCAGAAGAGATAAATTAGTTTCTACATTACATTTCCAGTCCATTTGTTTTAATATGATAAATACAGCATAACATGAATATTGACCATCATTAGTCACTAGAAAGAATATTTTACTGAAAGAAATTAAATCCTTATCTGTGAGAAGAAAGAAAAACAACAGTAACCTGTATCATTCATTCTTCTGCTGAGAAACACAACTAGTCAAAATATAGATAAGACACTTCTCACACTTCTCAGTTAGTTCTGAGTTGTTCTGCTCCTTCACTCTGAGGATCTGTGGTTGCTTTCTGCCTTAACAGCTCATTAGTCACTAGAAAGAATATTTTACTGAAAGAAATTAAATCCTTATCTGTGAGAAGAAAGAAAAACAACAGTAACCTGTATCACTCATTCTTCTGCTGAGAAACACAACTAGTCAAAATATAGATAAGACAGTCACTTCTCACACACTTCTCAGTTAGTTCTGAGTTGTTCTGCTCCTTCACTCTGACAATCTGTGGTTGCTTTCTGCCTTAACTCTAATCCAACCTAACCCTTTATTTCCTCTAACCTTCTTGTCATCTTTTTGACATCTCACCTCAGATTTCTTCAGATTTATCATGTGAGATATACAGAATTTATCTGGTTATTTCTGAAGGGAGGGAAAGAGGGGGAGAAGCAAGGGGGGAGGTTTGGGTCAGGAGCTTCCTGGCAATCTGATTATTTTGGAGGGAATTTCATGTTTCCATATTACTTTTAACTTGTATAGAACTGTATATTGTGTATAGATATATATCTGCTTGTAAATTGTGCTAAGCTGTAAATATAGCTTCATTCCTTAACTTCCAGCTGGCTGAGTCTAGTCTGGGTGATTTCATTGTGTGGGTGATTTCATTGTGCAGGTAACTCCCAAACCATCACAGGGCTCCTAATAATTAGGTAGTGTAACGTGAAGTCTGAATGCTTTCGTGGTCTATTTAGTTTTTTGGCAACTGGACTAAACATTGATTTAATCGTAATCAAGAAGCTCTATAACCTTACAGAAAGTATTTCATATCCAATGTCTGGAAGCATATTAGAAAATATAAAAGAAAAAAATATTTCAGAAAGGCATGGCTGGCTATTGGAATAACTGTGCCAAGTCTGAGCATTTATCTCATTGGGATGAAATGACTATTTCTGTGTGCTACCAAGAAGAGTAAATGCAAAACCAAAAGAGGTCACTCACGCCTAGCCCACTGAGAAATCTTCCAGAACCAGACTTCCTTCAGAAAAGTGGCAGTAAGACCAGATTGGGCAAGGGAGTACAGGCACACAGACAAGACATCTAAGGAGACCCCAAAGCAGATAAGGAACCTGCCTAATTTAGACATGTCTTGTTTAAGCTATGCATGAATTCCTTGGTCCATTTGTTCTCTTCAAACAGTTCAGAACAAAGTGTTATGGTTTGTGCCCTCCTCGGCTGAGTCGAAAGGGTACAGTATGTGCTCTAGGTAAAGCCTCAAATCATGTCTGTATGTGCCTAGATGAAGAGGTCCTTGCTTGCCCATGGGTACTGTACTGTGCAAGCAATGTGTGATGGGCACCATCACTCTTACTGCTTCATTCCAGCAGCCAGTAGCCACTTCTCATGTTTGTTTGAGAACTTCATAGGTATTTTCCTCTGATTTCCAAGGTGAAAAATGAAGCAGTTTGATGACATTTCAGACCACTGGCAAATAGGTAAAGTGTTATAAAAATTGATGAGGCAATGAAGGATTTATTCCACATAGTAAACAATTCAGAAAAATGGCCAAGGATTAAAAACTGGAGAAGTAGAGTTAAGAAACTCCCTTTAAAAGAAAATGGCAGAGACATTAAAGAATGATAAAGCATTTTGGTTTAATCCTTTAAGAACTTATTGAATTGTGTATTAAAACAGAAGTAGCAAGAGCAGAAGTGAAAGCAAAGGCAAAACTACACTGAAACCCATGATGAGTCTCCAGAAAATGTCCTTGAAATTTGTCCTGCATTTGTACACAGTATATATCTCAGCTTGTCAGATTCACCAATGAAAGTGGGAGAAGGGCAGTGGGAAGGGAGTTAGGTGCCTGCCTGACCTTTTACTTTCATGTTTTAATTCATGTTGTAGAGAACAGTTATGGCACTTAACACATTCCTCCCCTTGCCATTTATTGAAACCCATTGCTGTGCCATGACTCTGAATTTAGATACAGAGAAATGATAGGTGATTAATAGTAAGCTTTAGTGGAAGCTAAATTCCTGCTTTTTTTTTTTTTGCCTTTTTTTTTTTTGAGGGGGGATTGTTCTTGAATGTTTTGAGTAATTTTGATCCTTCCTTGAACCAAAGATGTCTGCTAATCGGCTCAAAAATTACCAAAGAAGCAGCAGATCTAGAAAATTTGGTTTACTGGTGAGAATGACTTTTTCTCCTCTACTCATAATTTCCCTGGTTTGGAATAAGACTACTCCTATGCCAATATCCCAAGCACAAATACAGGGTGGGTGGAGAATGGCTGGAGAGCAGCTCTGAGGAAAAGGACCTGGGGGTCTGGGTTGATGAAAAGCTCAACATGAGCCTGCAGTGTGCACATGCAGCCCAGACAGCAACCGAGTGCTGGGCTGCATCAAGAGCAGCGTGGCCAGCAGGGCAAGGGAGGGGATTCTGCCCCTTTACTCTGCTCTCATCAGACCCCATCTGGAGTGTGCAGTTCTGGAGCCCCCAGCACAGGAAGGACATGGAAGTGTTGGAGCAGGTCCAGAGGAGGGCCACGAAGATGATCAGAGGGCCGCAGCAGCTCTCCTGTGAGGACAGGCTACAAGAGTTGGGGCTCTTCAGCCTGGAGAAGAGAAGCCTTTGAGGAGACCTTATAGTAGCCTCCCAGTATCTGAAGGGGGCCTACAGGAAGGCTGGGGAGGGACTATTTGCAAGGTCTCGTAATGACAAGACAAGGGGCAATGGGTTTAAACTGGCAGAGGGGAGATTTAGACTGGATGTTAGGAGGAAGTTCTTTGCGGTGAGGGTGGTGAGGCACTGGCACAGGTTGGCCAGGGAGGTTGTGGCTGCTCCCTCCCTGGAGGTGTTCAAGGCCAGGTTGGAGGAGGCCTTGAGTGAGCTGTGCTAGTGGGAGGTGTCCCTGCCTATGGCAGGGGGTTTGAACTAGATGACCCTTGAAGTCCCTTCCAACCTTACCATTCTATGATTCTATGAATATATTACCAGATGTCTGTTAAAAAATAGAACAACTCTTGCTTAGAAAGTCAACAACGTAACTTCAAGAAAACTTCTCTGTTAGGGTGCTGCTGACAGGCTCAGAGAAAGCTTTGTTCTGCCAGGAGAGAAATGACCCATGGCTGGAAAGATAACTTGTGATTATTAAATATTCTAGGTTGCAAAATAAAGAGAAAACTGGCCTCATGGAAGTCAGTGCAAATGGTAGTGGCATCAGTGGATCAGGCTTTCATTTCTTCTTCTCCCTTTGTTAGAGAACTAGTATCAATGGTAAATCCATAACCAGAGGTCAGATAAATAAATAGAGGAAAAGAGTGAGTCTTCAAAAAATTAGCTAGTGATGAGGAGTTAGATAACCTCTACTCATTGACCACATAGCAATCCCTGAAAACAAAACAGCACATCTATAATCTCTGAGATTTTTAAACATACATTTTACACATTATAAAAATTGTGCTAGGACATAAACACTTAAAATGCATGCGATTTTTTCTGCAACTCTTCAACCACTGCTTTCCTTCCAGTATCTTTCTTTTGCTAGCAATACTTTTTTTCCCAGTATATTCATTTTCAAGAATATCTGTCTCTCTACAGTAATACATGTCTGCATTGCAGACAATTAAAATGGTAACGTTAATACCAGTTCAGATATCTACTGTGAGATACAATTCAGTACTATAATAGCAGAATGTCAGTTTTAAATCCATCTTGTATCCCAGCTTATTTGCAGCAACACAAAAAAACCCCAAACTTGCCCTGAAGACAAAAATAATATAAAAAAACCTGAACAACAACCCCTTCCCCAAACCCCCCCCCAAAAAAAAACCCCAAACTTTAAGAGGTTTCCTTCAATATAAACAATTAAGAAAGATATTTCTAAAAAGGACTGTTGTAATGGCAATGAAAGACAACGGGCAGGAGAAGTCAAAAACATTCTTATATGTGTAAAGCTGAAGCTTCTAAAGCTGTAAGCATCTTCAATAATTAAAACCAGGGTATTGGTGGAAAATTCTGTTCCTATTCTGACAAGGATGTGATCAGACAGGTCAATTTAGTTCAGATTTTCTTTGTCAGAAATCACAAGGCTACCTTAGTGCTATTAAATCCCTAGGTACATTTCAAAGGAAAATTAATGGGAAGAAATGTTCAATGTAATTGCTTAAAGGCAGTGGTTAATTCAGACAGCAAGCAAGTAGAAAAATGACCCAGCATAATGTTTAAAAGGAGTAAATTATCCCTAGTGTAGATTAAAAATAAAGGTGAATTGAAAAGAAACCTCATTTAAAAGGCAAAGCAGATGAATCTTGTAAAGATAGAATTGATATGGTCAGTTTATTCAATTTTGTATATGAAACATTCAGATAAAAGGCCCTTTGGAACACCACAGTAGAGGTGAAGTTTTTTTCCTTTCTTTGGTACAACTTTCTTCCTTGTCTTTAACTTGTCAAGCTTAAAGGCAAAGTTGAAATAAAGCTCCTGGAAATTTATGAAGCTTAGTTTATAAACTACCAAATAAATGAACTGTTCATTAATTGCCTGACAAGACTCAGCAGCATAACCAAGCTTGTGAGATGCTTCAGGCCATGCCTCAGCTCTTCAGGGTGGATCTGTCACCACATGTTCAGGCTCTGGTGTAACATTGCCTTCTATTTCAATGTAAGTGAAGTGAATGTGAGGTTGAGAGTGTTCCACAGGTGCTTTTTGAAAACAACAAAGTGACTCACTTTTAGAAACTCTTCCTTTAAAAGCAGGACATACTCACCACAGTCTTACAAACAAGCTTACTCTGAGAGCAGTAAGCAGCCCCAATGGTGCAGGAGCCAGGGTCTCGTCTGCAGCAGATATACTTCTTCCATCTTAGCACATGTTTTTCCAGTCTAATTCTTCATCAAATGTCATCTAAGTCCCATGGCCTCATCTGGACCATCAGTCAATAACTTCCCATTATTTAAAATACTTAAGCAGCCTTGGCTCCCTCTCCAGAATGATAACTCTTCTGATTTGGGAGTACAGGTATGCCAGCAGAGAAGGCTCAGACATTATGGTGATTACGTGTGGTTATTTTTGGATTAAGTTGAGCTTTACAAATTTACTTTTGCTAAGTACTATCAAAGCTCTGCTTCCCAGTGTGCAGACTTCATGAGATTTTTCTTTTTTAAAATAAAAACTAGTTAGTGCACTTAGGTCTGCATAAATATATGCATTACTGCTATGAAAGGAGGTTTGAAACAGCAATACTGTCAGGATAAAGAGAACCTACCCAGATATGTTTTTTAGCTCTGAATGTACTTGCCGTGCATTGTCATTTGTGGTTTCTTTTTTTTTTCCTCATTAATGCTGAATTTACCTGAATTTTCTTTCTGTCCCTTCTGCAATTTTCTCAAATAATTAATCAGGAATAGTGAAGGCACATTTGCAAGACATCCAAGTAATCCCCTAAAGAAGAACCAGGCCATTTTGGAGGAGTTTTCTCACTGCAGTATAGACAAGAACCACTCCACACCACCTGGGCTGCTCTCTGGGATTGCTCCCTGGTGTGGATGATAGTAGCTGTATGGGCATGCTACTCAGTACCTTAAGATAGCAGCTGTATGGGCATGCTACTCAGTACCTTAAGACACTGGTACCAAAGGTGCAGCTTGCAGCTGGCATCATTTTTCTCCATCTGAGTGCCTGCATCCTGCTCGCAACCCTAAATCCACTTGAACCACACCAGATAAGCATTCCTGTGGCTTAATCCCCTTAATACCCTACACCTTAATCCTTCCCTAGCACAACAGCTAGGCACCTGACAGATGCTTTCACTCTATAAGCACTACTGGATATACGCTCTGCAATGCACCAGCACAAGCCAAGGGGTAATACAAATGCTGCTTCTGCTTTTGCATCAGCTAAAGCAGCAGGGATGAGAGTGACAGACTTATGGTATCAGATTGGGAGCAGATGCAGTCACAGCTCTGTGGGTCAAACAGTGAAGTGCCTGCCTGGAATTTGATAGGCATGAAGCAAGACTCTCCTTCTACAGGCTCTGTTTGTGCTGATTTATGCAGACTTTTACATGTGTCCCTTGGCTTCACTGTGCCACAACTTGAGCTCAGCAAAGGGAACATCTTCAAATTTCATTATGTAAGGTGGCTTCTCATGTAGGGTAATGAGTCATCAGTGATTTGCACTTTGTGCACAGCATAGCCTCCTCTTCTGCCATTTTACAGGAAATTGTTCTATGTCCAAAGACAACTATATTGAGGGAGAAAGGAAAACATGAGGCATACCAGACCACTTAAAGACTTCCTTATCCACCATATAATCTGGCCCATGGAACATGTGCTCTTGTGTCATCTCATATTTCCACATGGCTACTACATAAGTCACAAGCACAAGCATCATTAGAGGATGAATTTTTTCTGCTCAAAGAATGACTTAGATATCAAATTCAAGTAAGTGCCTGTGGCTGTAAAACCAAATCTCACATACCTAAGGCTACAGAACTCACCTTTGTTCACAAGACATCTTGAATTTCATCTGTACTCCTTCTTTGGTGTTTACTGATAGCAAGTTTAATTGTTCGACATGTCACTTGTTGGGACACTCTCTTGGTTAGATAAACAGAAGTTTCCAGACAAGAAACTGTCATCATGTGAAGTGACAGCAGAGTCACTACCCACATGGCTTCTCCTGAGAAATAAATGGTGTTTGGGACCAGCTCCCTTCCACATCTGGTTTTCAAGTATAAATAAATCACATTACTGCCAGAACAAACACATATTCTGTGCTACTGTTTTTCCCTTTGCTGACTCAGCAACATCATAGGCTGACCATAGTAATAATTTGGGTTATTTCGAGATTAAGTTCCTTGCACATGGCAAAGGGCATAAGTGTGAAATGTGTAATGCGAGGAACCAGTATATAAAAGTGAGATAAATGCATGAAGACTTTGAGGACTACTCTTGGAAGTGCTCAGGCACACATCTTTAATTGCTTCATCTTGCTTCACTTGCTGGAATACATTTTCCTTGCAGTTCATTCTTCTCTCACTCCTTAAGTGTAAAGTAAGTTNTGCAGGCATTTAGAGCCTGTTCCCAGTAAACTCAAGGCAGGAAGTTTCCAGGCAGTTCAGGATGCAATAAAGCAGTAGCAAGCAGCAAGCACGGATACAACGGCAGAGCAGAGCGCATCGTGTCACCTACTCATCTCCTTTTATCAATACAGCCTTTGGACACAGAATAGACAATCAGAATGGCAGTTAGCCAAGACTGACCATATTAGGTAAAGCCACAGGCTTGTTTTACCCTTTTTAGGGCAGAACACAGCCCTTGCACAAGGCAGACACAAACTGAGTGTGTGTACCTTGTTTACCACAGGATGCAAACAAGTCTGGGAAGGCCACAGTCCTTAGACTCAGTGGCTCCAGGTACTTTGTCCTCTTTCCGATGGTCGCTTCTCCCTGAAACAGAAGTAGGGAGAGCAGAAAGACATGTCTGGGCAAGCCAGGGCATATATAAGCCTATTTTGGCCTGCTTAGGCCTACCATGACAGCCAGCTCTAAAGCCCAGTAACAGATACTTCAACCATAAAATGTTATTCTTTAAAAAAAAAAAGTATAATAGCCTAAAGTGGAGAATTTATTTCCAAAGACTGACCCCCTGACCTGTAACTGCAGGATGTCAGTATGGTATTCACCAAAGCCTGGAACAGCAGCACAGAAATCCCCAAGGAGCTGAGGAGTGTCAAGCCTGACATCCTTCTATTAAGCAGGTTTAGAAATGTTAACATGCTCTGACTTCCCAAGGTTAGGGATGAATATCACCTGCAAGTGTTTGTCTGTGTGTGAGTTCAATTTGGGGTGGCTTGGAAATACGGAACATGTAAAGAAGTGTGGGTAGCCCATTGAGAGTCATTTGTTTGGTTATATATGTATGCATGAAATGGCCTCAATGGATGGTGTGCATGCTCTTGAGATGGAGGCATCTCCAGGGTACCTTGGGTAAGCACGTTTTTGGGTGCAATATCCTGCTCCTACCTTGTTGCAAGCAATGGCTCCTGATGGGGAAGTTGTCATCCTTTGCATCATTCAGGCTGAAAGCAGTGAGCCAAGAGCAGCAATGGTAGAGGTAGGGCTCCAGGGAGCTTACGCTTGTCTGAACTGGGAAAGCAGAGACCAGTATGGGAGTGTGCATCAGGACTGACATTCCTTGGTCTGTGGTGCTGCCTCAGATCTGCATTTTGTGTTTGTTGTCTGTACTAGTGTCAGCAGTGCTGATCTGTCACTGGTTCTGCTGAAACCACTTCAGATGGGCACTTGAGTGGGGACCAGAGCAGGGTAGGAAGATCAGATTATACAGTGGTGCATCACCACCTGGGGTGCCTCTGAGGACACCACCATACAATAAAGCTGAGAGAGGGTGGGCAGATCCTTCTGGCAAGTGAACACCACTCTTAGGTCACTTCTGAACACAGCTGTAGCTGTGCATGTGGTGCAGCACGGTGTCTCCATGGCTGTAGGACATGAAGAAAGTTTGCTTCATGTGGCTTCCAATAAAATCCACATAGATTAAATCTTGTTGACTCTCATAGTTGATAATATCAGGTGCTGAATTTATTTATGTTATAAATTTGTACAGCTTAGAGGAATTTGGCTACATTTCTGTGTAAGTAGGTTTGACTCACAATAAGCAGAGGCTGTTTAAAAATGTGGGATGAAATTTCGTCTGGTGCCATGAGAAGACAGGAAAAAGACATTACTCTGCCCCAGACAGTGCTAGCACTGCAGGTAGCCATGACTATGCATGCCTGAGGAATATGCTACCAGACGCTGTCCTGAAATACCTACTGCCTTTTGAGATCTGAAGAAGAAATCTTTATAATAATTATCTTAATTTTCTTTTTTGTTATCAAGGCATACAGGTTGTTCAGGCAGATTGAATTTAAAGCCATTTTAATGATGTACAAAAAGACTAATTAGCATGTAAAATAATATCTCAGTTACTCTTTAAATTTCCTGGATTTGCTCAGGGAATATGTTTTAGTAATTATGCTGTGGTTGCCAAATGGTGGGAAGAAAACTCATTCCTAAGCTAATTGACATATGTCTCATTTTGTGTAATCTAGCTTTCTATGTGTGGATGAGAAATAACAGCTTTTTCTTTGACTCTTTTTCTTGTAGTGATGGAATTGCTCTTGCTTGCTTATGAATTCTTTCATGCTTCTCTACAGTGTAGTGTATCAGGCTAACAAGATAATAAGTCTGGTTTGAGACAATAACCAGCTACTTTAAAGATCTCTGAGTCAAATTTGCATTAGGAAAATGTTATATTTTAAGGTGCACCAGAATGAAATGGCATTACAGTATTGCCTTTATAGTTAAAGTAGTTTGGAAAACTTATTTTGACAGTGTTTCATTAAAGTCGGTACATTAATTCTCAAAATTGAAATTAGGAAAACTTAACCTGCACTGTAACTTGGAGAACAGGTCCTAAGGAAGCTGTGAGGAGGCAGACCAGTGATCAGAATTAATTTTTAATTTAATTGCCTAAAAAGCTAAGGATCAAAAGAAACATTTAATTCTGGGAGGGTTCTTGACAATTACATGGAGACAGTTATGAGAGGAATTAATCTTTAAAAACTGATGGAGATGTCCTAGTAATCTAAGTTCTTGAAGTAAAGAAATTAAAAGTACTTCATAATAAATCTAATTATTTACAGGGAAAAAAAATACAACCAAAACCAACCAATCAACCCAAAAAAACCCAAAACCACAACCAAAACCATTGTTAAGTTATATGCTGATTTGTTCTGATATCTCAACATACACACCAGCAAGTACTCAACAAGAGATGTCCATAGCAAGTCATAGCAAGTGAGGGTAAGGAAGTGTTTGAGAGTCTAAATCATCTCTCCCTTGTTCAAATCATCAAAGATAAAGATTGCCTTTGTTAACTTCCTGGATTCAGCCCAGATTCCTGGCTGAAGGCTCAGGGATGCAAATCAACAGAGATACAGTGCCTTTGTGGCCTTCCTGGACTTGAATGCCCAGGATGTGTACGTGCTTTACATCAGCTACCCCAAAGAGAAAAGGCTTATGTGTATTTGGGTTATGGACAGGTAAGCGCCAGGGAGGGGACAAAAGCCCTACCCAGTGCTGCTGCTGGACCCCTGCAAATGCATGAGAATACACAGGAAGATTCCCTGGGGAGCTGCACCTGGACACTGATCTAAAAAAATGTATAAAAAGACATGAGGAACGCCTGCCAAGAAGAACACCTCCACCAGACCACCTCCAC
>WBNM01042362.1:0-12826 GCA_013399055.1 Ramphastos sulfuratus | reverse complement strand
GTCCAGGAGCCTGAGGAAGCTCCAAAGCCTCCAGCAGCTTTTGTCCCAGCAGCAGCCCCACCACGTGCTTTGAGTATTGTCCCGTGATATTTTTGTGAGTAAATACTTCAAACCTCTTGTAATCATTGATTGCCTTCTGCCATAAGCAGAAAGAGCTTCCTACACCCATCCAGTGGCTAAGCAGGGTAATCAACTGCAAGTGGTGCAAGCTACACTGCACAAACCTTCTCTACCAGTAAAAATGTTTGCTTATGCTGGTTGCCTTTAAAGTGTTCCAGTTTTGCCTGTTGCCTGTATGTATACATTTCCAAACCCTGCGTTTTTGAACCTTCTATATAAGTTTTGTGGTGAGATTTAATGTTAATAAACAGTTTTCATAGTTATTAACAATCTCTGCCTGGATATCAAAATTTATATCATTATTAATTTTGAATACCTTCATTACAAACATTCCTGACATATACTCCATAGCAGAGAAATGATTAGAGGCATATCAGATGCCCAGAGAGGAGCTCTGAGGTCAGAACATCTTCCCTTTTGCTTTTGTTTTCAACATTGTTTTCAGGATTGGCATTTCCCTTAAAAACAGAGCAAGGCTGCTTCTTCTCTGAATTCTTTCACAGCTGTCTCTTCTGAGTTGTAGTTGTCCTTTCCTTCTCCATTCTCATCCCTTTTCCCAGAAACTAACTGCCTTGTGTGTAATAAAAGCAAAGCAGATGGCCTTGGTAAGGTAGATGGGAAGAGCTGTGGAGCTAGACCTGGGAATCCTCTTGAAATTTGGGTGCAACTTCACTCTGCTTCAGAAGCAAAGCACATCTCCTCTTCTTCTGGGTAGGATGAGAGGTTAATCTTACTGTAGTTTCAGCCCCTGAGCATTTCCATTTGCTTAATTTCTTTCCTTTACTGATTCTTGGTATAAGTTATTAAAAGATACCATCTTACCCCCTGAAGACAGTGCAATTTCATGTCAGGTGGAAAGATTCCTGTGTACTCCCTTTGGGATTCAGCACATTGTTTAATATGGTAGAAACATCTAAGGCATTGTATTACTGTGAAATTTAAACCCTTACACTTGCCACTACAGCAGCTTTGGAGCTGTCTCTTATCTTGATTGTACAAGTTAACATTAGAGCCAATTTTTTTTTACCTTCTTGTTTGACCTACATAAAATATCTTTGAGCTCCACAGGGAAAAAAAAATTCTGAAGTACATATGCATGGATGAAAATGGTTACACAAGTAGGAAGTACTGCAGCAAACACATTGGCTTTCCACTTAGCTCCTGAGCTCTTTGTTTTGTCGTCAGCTGTAGTTAGAGAGGTCGTATTACTGCAACAGTCAAACAGAACAGGACCGCAGAGTTTCAGGTGTTAGACAGAGACATGAAAGTCAAACTCTTGCCTCGCTTCCCCCCACCCAAAAATATTACATTACCCCTCTCTATCCCCATATCAGCTTTAAGAACTTATTGAGTTAAATATTTGAAAACTTCTGGTTGTGAGATATTTGTGGAATGAACACTAATATTAATTAATGAATGAACTAATAATCTTAACTTCTGCACCAGTCTAAATCACTAACACATTTAGTCCAACTTTCCACCTTTGGCCATACCCATCTCAGCTAGTTCAGGACCTTTCCAGTGCTGATGATTAGGGAGCAATGCAGCCACATAAAATAATGTTCTATTATTATCAGTAATCTAATAATCAGCTTATAGATCCAGTAGAGAGATTTCTATTCTTCCCAAATGATTCAAACCAGATCTCATTATCAATAAGGGTTGGGGGATGAGATGATAGAAAGCAGCCCTATGGAAAAAGAGTTCTGGTAGATGAGAAGCTGGACATGAGGGAACAGTGTGAGCCTGCAGCCCAGAAGGCCAGTCGCATCCTAGGCTGCATCAAAAGCAGCTTGGCCAGCAGATGCCAGCTTCACTCTGCTCTGGTAAGACCTCAGCTGGAGCACTGCATCCAGCTCTGGTGTGCTCAACACAGGAAGGAGATAGACCTGATGGAACAAGTCCAGAGGAGAGCCACGATTAACAGCCTTCCAATACCAGAAGAGGGCCCACAAGAAGGCTGCAGAGAGACTGGTTCCAAAGGCCTGGAGTGATAAGATGAGGCACAATGGTTTGAAATTAGAGAAGAGTAGATTTAGGTTGGACATTAGGAGGAAGATTTTTATCATGGAGCGTGTGGAACACTGGAATAGGTTGCCCAGGGCAGTAGTTGAGGCCCCATCCTTGGAGATATTCAAGGTCAGGTTTGACAGTGCTCTGGGAAACCTGAACTAATGGACAGTCATACAATCATAGAATGGTTTAGGTTGGAAGGGACCTCAAGGATCATCCAGTTCCAACCTCCTGCCATAAGCAGGGACACCTCCCACTAGTACAGGTCACTCAAGACCTCATCCACCCTGGCCTTGAACCCCTCCAGGGAGGGAGCAGCCACAACCTCCCTGGACAACCTGTGCCAGTGTTTCACCACCCTCACTGCAAACAACTTCCTAAAACCTAGTTTCGATCTCCCCTCTACCAGTTTAAACCCATTCCTCCTCATCCTGTCATTATACGACCTTGTAAATAGTTCCTCCCCAGCCCTTCTGTAGGTCCCCTTCATAAACTGGAAGACTACTCCAAGGCCTCCTCAAAGCCTAACCTTCTCTTCTTCAGGATGCAGACCGCCAACTCTTCTAGCCTCTCCTCACAGCAGAGCTGCTGCAGCCCTCTGAGCATCTGATGTTCCTGCTGACTGCAGGGGGGTTTGACTAGATGACTTTTGGAGGTCTCTTCCAATCCAAACCATTCTGTGATTCTATGGTTCTATCTTTTCTGGTCATAATACTCAATCGGACTTGGAACAGTTGTTTTCAATGTACATTTTTATGAATCACAGCAAATACAAATGTTCATGTGTATAACACCTATGGCATAAAGTTTAAAGTTCTGAACTAGTGTTTGTTTGGGTTTCTTTCCTTTTCTTTCAGAGTATTACATAGTTTGATTTCCCTCTACACGCTTTGGAGATAATGGTTTGCATTTGCAGTGTGTGCAGGCATAATAACATCTGCCTCAGAGTAAGTTGGTGTGTTCACTACTCAATGAAGCAGTGAAGCATTTGAAACACAGGAACATCCCTCAGACAGCATCACTGCTTAATGAGTCTTCATGCTCTGAATGTTGCGTCTCCTGCATTTCCTATGTATTAATCTTAAAATGAAGCACCCTACCTTAGCAGCAGTCTCAGCAAGTAAAGAAAAACAATCAACAATAAAAAAAAAAAACCCAAAAAAAAGAAGCTGAGAGGAATCTTTGAAGAAAGTGTGTGTTCACACAATAATGTATCATGATCATTCAAAAGGGAAAAAAAAATAGTGAGAATATTGCTCTCCCTCTGCTCCCCTGTGCACAACAGACATTTAACTTGCAGCTAGTCGTGGTTAATCAGCCTTCACACACACAATTCAGAATTATCAAAGGTCCTGCTGCTCTCTGACTCAATTTTCTCCCTCCCCCACCCCTTCCTATTTTTTTTTTTTTTTGTTCAAATCCATTCTGCTGTCTGGATATGTGCCAAGCAGCAGGTTAGTAGGGCTGAACAGCTGAGCAGATGAGAATTAAAGTCTGTGATACATGCAGGGTGCAGGAGGCATGGGCCAACTCTAAAATGAAACACTAGTCAATTTTGACCCCATTAAGAAAGAATTTGCAATCAGTCAAAAATCAGGGTGCAAACCAAAGACTAATTTGCTCTTTTGGATAGGGACTGTCACTGTGATGGTGACAAAATAGTGCAATGGGCTGCCCAGAGAGGTTGTGGAGTCTCCTTCTCAAGAGGTTTTCAAAACCTGCCTGGACGCATCCCTGTGTTACCTATTCTAGGTGATCCTGCTCTGGCACGGGGGTTGGACTAGAGGATCTTTCAAGGTCCCTTCCAACCCCCAATGTTCTATGACTCTATGATTCAGTGATTATTTTGTGATTCTGCGATACTTAAAAGGCTACTGGGGAAAGTCTTAAGGACAGGTTGCTTCGATCCAAGTTTTACCCAACAATATTGTCCCAGTTTATGGCCACAAGCTACCTGGGACTTGAGGGCAGAAATGACACTTACTCCTTTTGAAAAGTAAGAATGAAGAAATTGCACACTGAGTGGAAGATTCTATTTACATATGCATATATAGAATCATGGAATCATAGAATGGTTTAAGTTGGAAGGGACCTCAAAGCTCAGCCAGTCCCAACCCCCTGCCATAGGCAGGGACACCTCCCACTACTACAGGTCACTCAAGGCCTCGTCCAACCTGGCCTTGAACAGCTTCTTCCCAGTGAGGGTGGTGAGACTGGCACAGGTTGCCCAGGGAGGTTGTGGATGACAGAAGCACAGAACATGATTGAAGATGGAAGAAGCAGATGTGCTTCTGTTGCTCCACAACCTCCCTGGGCAACCTGTGCCAGTGTCTCACCACCCTCACTGCAAACAACTTCCTCCTAACATCCACTTTCAATCTCCCCTCTGCCACTTCAAACCCATTGCCCCTTGTCCTGGCATTACAAGACCTTGTCAATAGTCCCTCCCCAGCCCTCCTGTAGCTCCCTTCAGGTACTGGAAGGCTACTCTAAGGTCTCCTCAAAGCCTTCTCTTCTCCAGGCTGCACAGCCCCAACTCTCTCAGCCTGTCCTCACAGCAGAGCTGCTGCAGCCCTCTCAGTATCTTCATGGCCTCCTTTGGACCCACTCCAACAGTTCCATGTCCTTCCTGTGCTGGTGGCTCCAGAACTGTGCACAGGACTGCAGGTGGGGTCTGAGGAAAGCAGAGCAAAGGCAGTCAGGTAGAGTGAATTCATCCACAAGGTGGACCAAGTCTATCAGACTAAAACCATCTAGAATCCTCTTCCCCTTCCACCCTCAGCAGGCCTGAGAGTGGGCCCAAAGTGCCCTCCCCAGCTTGGGCCCAGAAGGTCTCAGCAGGCTGCATGAGGCAGCTCACAGTTCCCTGCTGGCCAGGAGCTGCCTCCCACAGCGGGGAGTATGGATGTGCACTCTGTCCAGAGAGCAGAAGGGAGGGCAGGAAGGGCAGGGAGGAGAAGAGAGTGAGACCAGCCAGGCACTGCTTTATGAACTGTGACAGCAGGAAGGGGAATGGAGTAACAACGTGCCAATACCCTGGGATGAGCAGGTCTGTTCCTGGGATGGGACTTTGTCTCTGGGGCATTCTTAAGGGATTCTATTCCCCCTCCCCCAAACTACCACAGACATGTCTGGCGTTGTTTTGGTATTTACCCAGTACTGCAGTTTCAAACATTACTGCTCCTAGCTGAGGTATGCTTTCTACAGTCAAGACTCTTAAATAGCAGAGATATATTTTAGTGATTAAGTGCTTTGTATGCAACCCTGTCTGGTAGTGTCCCAAAGGACAGACAGGTGTGGGGGTTTGCAGTAACCTGTAGGGAATAGCAGGGGAGTTGCTCTGGAGACTTTCCCAATAGGAAGCTAGCTTTTCTTTCTGAGATCTTGAATGCTAACTCAATAGAGTGCTTTGCATTAAGTATTACCTTAGGAAAAAAAGAGAAAAAAAAAAATCACCTTGAAGGCTGCCATCAAGGAACAAGGAAGAAAGTGAAGGCAGCAGGAAAACAGTGAAGTAACAGCTCAGCTTAAATAACTTCAGTGATTAGAGGAAAGTCAGGGTCCCACTGCTGCTTGAATCTTGTAGTAGTCTGTTGTGAGATTTACTTGGAGTTACAGAATTTCTCTCAGAATAATGCACAATAATATATTTTATAGTAATATTAAAGTTTTAAAAGAAATTGAAAGATTGGGAATTTTTACACCCACTTATCATGTGGGATTAGAAGAGAATCATGATGGATTCTAAGTGGTAAAACTCTGAAAGCCCTTATTGAGCTAAAACTTATGTTATTTATTAAAGCTAATAGTTTTTCATTGCTTATTTTTTTCTGAATCCATGCAATACAAAAAGAGTACCAAAGAATATTAAGAATCATTAAGCATTAGATACTCTTGTCAAGTCTTTTCAAGTCTTCCCTTCCTCTATCTTTAGGTTTTTGAACTGTTTTAAGAGCCAAAATGACAATTGAAATCTAATTGTAATTCTTTTTATTGTAGTTGTTATCTGTAACCAAGCTGCCCCTTAAAAAGGTGGGGAAAAAAGCCATTGAAAGAATACTGCATTTTGAAAACGGAGGCACCACGAACAGTTCCCAGAAATATCCCTTTCAAACTATCAGAAGTTTGAAATCTTTGGAGATTTTTCTGGACTAATTTAGATTTCATCTTGTTAACGACCGTGGCAGAAGATGACACTAAGAACACAGGATTACACAACAAGTGGATCAGAAACTCCTAAAATACATATTCCTTACAATCTGTAAGTGGAAAGTAAAAGACGACATATGTAACTAGTTCCAAAGTAGGGGATTGACTTCTGCATGAAAACACAGATTCCAAGATGGTTTTTACATGGTTTTAGGAGACTGCCCTTGTTTAACTGTTCTGATTTAACACACTGTTAAACTTGATGATCTTAAAGGCATTTTCCAACCTAAATGATTCTATAATTCCATCTCGACCAAAACAAAAGAACAATTTCTTACATCTTGCTCATTGTGGGGTCTGATCCAGAGCTTGTCATTCAGTCAGTTTGCATGGGGTTTGGATCAGACCATGTTTGAAGGAAGAAAATTATTCTGACCTCAAGAAAAAAGAAATTTCTTAAACATTACTTGAAATCTTGCAGATCTGGAGTAATGTCAATATGTTATCCCATCAATATGCTGAACTACAAAATGAGTATGAAGGTGTTATGTTAAATAACATCATAATGCTTTATCTTATCTAACCATAACCACGAAGTGTAAGATAATGGCCAATAGCAGATTTATGAGGCATCTGCCTCTATTGCTTATTTTTATTTCTGCTTGTTTAAAAGGTTTTTTGACTCCAACATAATTAGAGATGATTTTACATGGTGTGATGCTCACAAAGTCATTAGTGCATTCTCCTACATTCAGATGTTTACAATTACTTAACAATTTGAGGGTTTCAGCATGATTAATTTCCAGGATGTTTGTTATCTTCTGTCTGTTGCTTTAATCATCATCCTGGAAAAAAGCACTAAGTGGTTTTGAACATCTTCACCCTTCTGAAGGTGCAGGGAAGTGTACGCTGAATTTTCATTCAATTTAAATAGGAATGACTTGACACTAAACAATGACCAAAATGTATCAGGAAATGCTTTTGTGTGTTCTGCTACTTTTTCATTTAATTTATTGCCTGTTAGTTAGAAGTGAACCAAATCAAGCAATTCTTCTTAGTGCTGGCATTAACATCCAGGTTTGCAGAAAACTTCTCCAACAGTGCAGAACAGAAATATGCAAACATATACCACTTGCTGTTTCGGAGTTAAAAGCAGTGTAGAAAACCAACTCTCAGAATGCTGCTATTGAAACAGAGCGAGATAAAAAGCATTGTAATAAAATTGCCAAAGGGAGCAAGTTCTCAGGGTAAATCATGTGCTCTTCAAATGCTAAATCTTGTTTTGCATTTCAGCGAGCAGAAAAAAAGGGGAGATGCAACAAAGGAAACAGACATCATCTTAGATTAGTCCAACCTAAATGAAAGAAAGAAAGCAAGCTGAAAATTGTGAAAGAGTTGATTTCACTACATGTTTATGTTAATAGGGTATTTGACTTTTGAATGCTTCATAAACCTTGTTATGTTCAGTGCTATTTGAGGTAGTAAAACAGCTGGAACTCTGCCAGAAGCTTTAATTGGAATCAGCTTAGCAGGCTCTGACAAGGTTTCCTAGTGTTTAGTTTCAAACTTACTATAAAAATCCAAAATTATGTGCTATTTATTTTCTATTCCTCCTCAAGTCTACGCCCATAAAGGTGAGACATAGCTGTTGCAGAAAATGGAATAATTTTTTTTCTCACATGCCCTAGGCCAGTGATTCGAAGAGGGCAGCGTGGGCACTGCCACTTATAATTAGATGTTTCCTCACACTGAAGGCTGCAGAGATTCACCAGCAAACTCTTTTTTTTTTCTTTTTGCACCTCTCAGTTATTGATTAGACCAAGTGTGTCAGACGTCCACAGTAACACCTCTGTTAGCAATATGTGACTAGGCAATGGGATCAGAGGGCATCACCAAAGCAACAGCAGAGGAGTAGTCTGATTACATTCTTCACTTAATAACAAAACAGGAGGTTGCATACCAGGGACCAGGACATCTTGCCATACAGAAGCAAGGAATTTTTTTTGTGGTTTTGTGGTACCACCCTGCAGGCTTGTCCATATGGGGGGATTTGAAAGGCAGAATTTTGTCCCAGGAAGCAGCTGCAGTGCTTCAGTCCTCGAAACTGATTAAAAGCTTTGATCCAGGACTATTGCAAAAAAAAAAAAAAAAAAAAAAATAGATTGTACATTCATTATCTATAGCCACAAATTAATAGATGCTGAAAGTCTTTCTCCCTTCACATTGTCTGCATGATCTCTTGGAAATCTTTACTTGATAGATGTAGGTCATATGGGTATGTAACAAATACAGATAAATGACTTCCACCAAGGCTGTTAAGAGAGGAGTGAATCCCAGGACAACACTACATTGTCAGGAGGCCAAAAGCAGTCAAGAAAGTCATGTCTGAAAAACACAGTTTTCAGAGTTTTAATGGAAAATCTTCACCTTGGGAAACTTTCAGTTCATGGAAAATACCCCTTCACACTTCACCCCCATCTCGCAAAGCCATTTTCAGCAGGCAGTTTGGCATCACTAACAAACCTCACTGCAAATATTACTGCTGCATGAAATAAGCTCCTCCTCAGCTGCAGTGTTTGAACAGATAAAGTGAAAGTAAGAATCAGAATTAGCACAAATTAGCGTCGTTTGCAGTTTTCAGTTAGCTTGAAACCCTGTGGCTGAGCAGCACAAAGGTACCAACTGAGATGCAGGAATTTCTCCAGGGCCAACTGAACAGTTTTGTAGCCTTGCTGCAAGCCACAGGCTCAGGTTTTGCAAAGACCTGAACTAGAAGGCTGAAGCAGTAATCTTAGACCCAGGAAGGCTTTGTAGCTCTCTCACCTGCAGGCCTGAAGGAAAGCCAAACCATCTGATAACTTGCTGCTAGCTCACTGCTGCAGCCCAGCAAATAAGATGCTACCATTACTTGTAAAAGGACACAGACTTTGTGCTGACTTAGTAGTGCAGTGCTTCAGCACTAGTCTGGGCTTGCTTTGATCTGAGCTTGTTCTTAGTTTGTTTTAGCTTGGCATTGTCTACTGATCAGATTTGCCTTTGTTCACTGTTGCACGATGTAGTGCATAATGCTAATTGATAGTAACAATAACCAGAAATTCTAAGACAACTGAACTCTTTATGAGCCTAGAAAAAGAAATGTACCATAGGAAAGTACATGTGTAGGATCATACAGAAGCTTCAGACTCTAAAACTTCATGGTCAGTTTCTGCTTCCTAAAGGGCTGCAACTCTGAGACACAGGTAAAAAAAAGTTCTAAGGTAAGCAAAGAGATGAGAAAATCAAGTATAATGTGGACTCCAGAACCAAGGGAGAAAGTTAGAGAAAACACATTCTGTTAGATAATGTAAAAATATCAATGCCAAGTGGGCCCAAAATTGAGAAGACCAATACCAACAGCACTGTTTTCACAGTACTCCTGTCAGAGGCCAACATGCTGAAGAATCTTTGTCCCTCTCTCTCCTGGTCTTCTTCAGAAAGCCATCAGGATACTGAAAGGTTAAAGAGGTATACATATGTTTAATACAGAATCACAGACACAATCAGGTTGGAAAAGACCTTTGAGATCTTCAAGTCCAACACATTGCATTATCTAATCAACATTATCTAATCAATTAAGTCATGGCACCAAGTGCCACATCCAGTCTCCTTGTCAACAGTTCCAGGTACCAGGACTGCACCACCTTCTTGGGCAGCCCATTGCAATGCCAGTCACTCTTGCTGTGAAGAACTTCATAACATCCAGCCTAAACCTGCCCTGTGCAGCTTGAGATTGTGTCCTCTTGTTCTGTCACTGGTTGCCTGAGAGAAGAGATTAACCCACACCCCACCACAACCTCCTTTCAGGTAGTTGTAGAGAGCAGTAAGGTCTCCCCTGAGCCTCCTCTTCTCCAGGCTGCACATCCCCAGCTCCCTCAGCCGCTCTTCACAGGGATGTGCTCCAGTCCCCTCACCATCCTTGGTGCCCTTCTCTGGACACACTCAAGCATCTCAACATCTTTCTTAAACTAAGGGGCCCGTACCTGCAGCAGTATGATTAAAGGATTTTTTGAGTAATAAATAGGTAGTTCAGACTATGGTTTTTAGTTTCAATGGAGCTGCAATAATAACTGCATGTTGTGTTCAATTAGGCTGTTAAAACTTCAATTAGACTAACAACATATTCTCTGTTCCCTTTTGTGACCCCCTTTTGCTAGAACAAGATTTTGAATGTAAGTGGGAATACCACATGAATGCATCTCAGTTTCTCTGGGAAGGAGTAGAGAGGTCTGTGGGACAAGGACAATAAAGTCTGTGTTTGAAAACTGGTTACCTATGGTTACCTATTTATCATCCCTTTAGCATTAGGAACCACTGATTGTCCATTACAGCTGCTGCTCACTCTAATCTCATGTTTATTAAGATTACTGATTTTGCTAATTTAATTGGTTCTCAGGAATCTCCTACTGCAGGCAAGTGACAAAATCAACTGAATTAAACTTCCACTTGCCTTAATAATAAATTATCTTAACTAATTGTACCGTAAATGGACTTCGGTTTATGTCTAGACCTGTCAGTAAAATACCAGTGTGTGTGTTACTCTGTAAACAGTAATGAGAAAGCAAAGCAAGCAACAACAAAATGATAAAGTGCTTCTATTTTCTAATTAAATGAGAAGAGAATTTGCCCCAGTATCCTATAATTTCCTAAAATTCTTAAGTTTTCTGAGTCACTACTGAAACTCAACAAAGAGAAAACAAAATTAAAGTTTTCTTTTGTAGTCCCTAACAGATATTGTGAGTGACTCCGATGGTACAAAAAAAGGCTGTAAGACTCACCAGCCCTCATGGTTCTTGTATGATACTGGAATAAACAGCACTAAGAAGCCAGAGTTTGTTTATGCCCTGCTTGTCTTATTTGGTGCAAAGACCTTTTCCCTCCCCTTGCAAAAAGGCAAATTGTTTTCAGTTCTAGGGTGCTCTGTAAAGCACATGAAACCAATCTTCTGTATTCATCATCTAGCTGATAAAGTTCAATATTTTCACAGTTATAACCACACTTGTTTCAGGAACAACTTTCTTTGGACCAGGTAGAAACAGGAAGCAAGACAGCTCACATCAATAGCTAATTCCACCTTACCTCACTTCATTTTCAGAGTCTGCAAAGACAAATGTTATTCATACACTTTTTATCTGCAATATTGTAACTGCATTCCAGTGGGAATGAAATTTCCCTTCTTCACATGCCAGAAAGTGTAGTGACTTTTAAGGTAAGAAAGAGCTTATCTGAAGACCTCAAATCATCCACCTGCTGTAGAGAAACAAAGCTGAACATAGCTGTCTGACTGGGCAGCTGACAAGAGATTAGCAAGAAAACTGAATGTCCAGTGAGTAGTGGTAGACAACAGGTAAGGTCAAGCAACAGGAGCTGAATGAAGTGGGAGCAAGCAGAAAACAAATTGGAGAGTGAGCTTTTCACACGGATGGAGGAATACCTCTAAAAGCCTGTAAAGTTACTGCAAATCTAGATAAAATACACTTTGGAGCTCTGAATATTTGGAGTTAATATTTTTTTTTTTTTAGGGAGTGATGAATGTGCAGTGGATGGGCCCTCCTAAATATTTCCTCTGCCTTGATGCTTTCATGGCGCCAAGTGCATATTTAAGTGGTGGTTAGCCATCATCAGACACTCAAATGTCCATTCATGCAGTCACTTGGCAGGGCAAAAAATATTTGTGAACATGTAAAAAAAGCCTCAATTCCTTCTGTTGGAGTGTTATATGTGGCTAGCTTGCTTGATGTCAATGGTTAGGGTAGATCAACATACACATCTGTTGTACATTCAACTCTTAGGAACCTTATTTGTCTCTCTGTGCTGACACACAGCATCATCTGACGTGTCCAGCACACAATACAGCTGAATCAAGTTGTCCATGTAATGACCAGGATTAATTTGTTGGCATGTTCTTCACTAATATGTGGTAAAAAACACTCAAAGCCGAATTTAGGAAGGAAAGTACTTGGACAAAATGGGAAATACTGGACAACTTTCTGGTTTAAAGAGATTGTGCAACATCTATGATAAGGATGTGTGTAGATGTGGTGCTTCAGGATATAGTTTAGTGGTTGTGGTACTTGGGTTATAGCTGGACTCGATGGTCTTAAAAGTCTTTTCCAACCTTAATGATTCTATGATGACATCCAGCGGGACTTTGACAGACCGGAGAACCTTGTGAGGTTCAAGGAGACCAAGTGCAAGGTTCTGCACCTGGTTCAGGGCAATCCCAAGCACTTATATAGGCTGGGCAGTGACTGGCTTGAGAGCAGCCCTGAAGAAAAGGATTTTGGGGTACTGGTGGATGAGAAACTCAACATGAGCCAGCAGTGTGCACTTGCTGCCCAGAGAGCCAACCAGATCCAGGGCTGCATCAAGGGAAGTGTGGCCAGCAGGACANGGGCTGCATCAAGGGAAGTGTGGCCAGCAGGACAAGGGAGGTGATCCTCTACTCTGCTCTGGTGAGACCCCACTTGGAGTACTGCATCTGTCAGCTCAGGTCAGGAAAGCTAAG
>WBNM01042361.1:0-15843 GCA_013399055.1 Ramphastos sulfuratus | reverse complement strand
GTCCCTCCCCAGCTTTCCTGTTGTATTCCATGGGTAGAAGCTTCCTCTGCATGCAGAGGTAGGGACTTCTCTTTTTCCTGTTTAGCTTTGTGCTAGCTAGAGGACACTGCTGTAAGGAGCAATGTTCTAAACACAGCTGGAAGTGGTGGTGGTGGATGGAGCAAGGAGAGGTTACCCTGCAGTGGTCTTGCCTCTGCCACAGGCTTGTTCCAGCAGTCCCTCTCTGCCCAACTTTAGGAGGGCAGAGCAAAGGATCACAAGGAGCTGGAGAGCACAGCTGGGGAAGACCTGCATGAGTCTTGCCATGCTCCTGCAGCTGGCCAAAGCTCAAAGGATTAGAATCCTGCAGGTGAGAGCTTTGCAGCAGGTTTATTGACTCCACTTTCACAGCTCCCTTGGCTGGTGGTGAGGTGATCTGAGTCGAATGTGGGCAGGGTAATGCCTTAGTGTGGATTGAGTGTGGTTCCCTCCAGTTTTTGACCCTTGCTCCCTGCATCAAACCCTCCCTCAGCCTCTTGCAGAGAGGAGGTGAACAGTGTGCTGACACAAAACCAGCAGGGCCATTTGCAAGGAGAAACCTTAGTGGTGGCAATGCTGCCTGGAAGGCTTTGTGCAGCCAGCAGAGGAACTTTGTAGCTTTTTTTGTGATGTCTTTTCCTCCTCTAAGCAAACAGGAAAAGTCAGAGTTTCACAATGTGCTGAAAGAAACAAGAGACCAGGTCAGCAAGTCCAAGCCCTTGACTGGAAATCCTGAATTTATGGTTTGCCAGGCAATCTGCATGGAATTCCAGGAGTGAAAAGGCATTCAGTGACCCATTCTGAGTCTGCTTCTAGTCCTTGGGCTTGATCAGGAAGTCAGAGCCCTGATACTGATCCTGCCTGGGGTGGGCATGGCTGAGATCCAGATCCCAGCCACCTCCTGGAGTCCCAGCCTGGGCACCAAGCATCATAGGCTCAGCCCAAAGCTCTCCTGTAACTGGTGCAGCCTCACTTCAGCAGTGGAGCAGGAGAGGGTGTTGGGTGTCAGAGGGCAGGTGAAGGTTTGGATGTGCCAATATTCCTGGTGGGCTGGCAGAGGTGCCCACAGGAGGCTTGCCAAAGCCTTGCCAGCAAGATGCTTGGCTAGATCCAGTGCTGTGGCTCCCCCAGAATGCCTGCTCTATGTTTTTGCATGCACAATAAGGTGGAAATTTTGCTCTCTAACACAGAGAGCAAATCCTGTGCTTCAGATGTCAGATTGGCATTTAGGGTTGGGGCAAGCTCCAGTCCTGGTGGGCTCTGCTGCTCCTGCTGCCAGTGCTGTGGCTCCCCCAGAATGCCTGCTCTACTTTTTGCATGCATAATAATGTGGAAAGTTGCTCTCTAACCCAGAGAGCAGCAAAGGAAGAAGTTCTCAACCATGAGGGTGCTGAGACACTGGCACAGGTTGCCCAGGGAGGTGGTGGAAGCCTCAGCCCTGGAAGCTTTTGAGGCCAGGCTGGATGTGGCTCTGAGCAACCTGATCTAGTGTGAGGTGCCCCTGCCCATGGCAGGGGAGTTGGAGCTGGATGATCCTTGTGGTCCCTTCCAGCCCTGACAATTCCATGAAACACTTGTGAGTTTCCAATGCCCTCCCTTTTGTGTCTGGAGGACATTGAAACCAGGAATGTTCTGCTTTGAGCAGCAGGATCTGAGCTTTGGTTGGCAAAAAAAAAAAAAAAAACATCAAAAAATGGAAAGTTTGGAAAGGACCTCAAAACTCAGCNCATCAGCCCAGACCCCCAGGGCCTGTTCCTCAGGGCTGCTCTCAGCCATTCCCTTCCCAGCCTGGAGCTGTGCTTGGGATTCTCTCCTCCACCTTTTGCCAGCCCATGCCTGGGTTGCAATCTCAGCCACAACTCATTAGCAGCAATTACTCAGAGATTTAAAAAACACCTTTTGGAGCACAAAGCTTAAGGTAATCATTTTCATGACCCATTCTGAGCTTGCTCTACTGAAGACTTGTCACTTGCTGACTGCTCACATGCAAGGCAGCTTGGGGAAGGCATCAGATGGACAAGAAGCATCTCTTCTCTTTGACCTTCTGTGTGGCCTTCTGCTTGCCTAGGTTCATAGAAGGGTTTGGGTTGGAAGGGACCTTAAAGATCAACAATTCCAGACCCCTCACCATGGGCAGGAACACCTCCCACTACTGAAATCAAGACTGCAGTGACAGTTGTGACAGAACTCATTTCTTACTACCTGTAGGACTTCATGGCAGTGAGGTTGGAACTGGATGATCTTTGAGCTGCCCTTCCAAGCCTGGCAGTTCTGTGTTTCTCCACACCTTGTTTTACCTGCTGGCACAATAAGGAGAATGCAAACAAAGCTTCACTCATTTAGGTGTTGAAGAGGAGGCTGGAGGAGGCACTAAGTGCCATGGGTTAGTTCATGAGAAGGATTTGAGAAGGATTAGCTGATAGCTTGGACTCAATGATCCAAGAGGTCTTTTCCAGCTGATAGCTTGGACTCAATGATCCAAGAGGTCTTTTCCAGCTGATAGCTTGGACTCAATGATCCAAGAGGTCTTTTCCAACCTGCTTAATCCTGTGATTTCCCAGAGGTAAGATCCTGAAGATGAAAAATCTTCCAAGACCCTCAAAGACTTTGAAACAAAATTCTCCCTCCATGAACTTCCACTCCATTTTCTTCCTTTCTTTCTTTAGAATTCTGCTGCTGCCCTTTGCTGCAAGAGAGAGAGAGAGAGAGGGGAAAAAAGAAAAAGAACAAACCACCTTAAAGGCATGGGTGAGAGCACAGCTCTTGCTCAGACTGCAAATCTTCCAAAGGATTAGGGTTTTACTTCAAATAGAGGAATGTAAATGTGTCTGGCTCCATAGTGGCTGGAAATTTCTTGCTGGAGCCAATGCTGGGCCATACTTGGCTGTGCTGAGAAGTTTGTTTGCCCACCCTGGTTGGACTACAGCTCTTGGGCTGGAAAATGTTAAACTGGGCTGTGCATGCTTTCAGTGCCATGAAGGCTGTGAGGGGGTGGGGGGAGGGTTGAGGAGGAGGAGAGAACTGGATCTAGGTGATTATTCTCCACTGCTCACAGCCCTATGGGCTGAGGGTGGAAAGTTGAAGGAGGGTGGGAATAAGCTGAGTTGGTTTAGTCTGACTGCAAGGGTTTGAGCTCATCTAATTTTTTTTCCCCCCTCCCAGCCCCTCTCTGTCTTGCAGCCATCCCTGGTCCCTGGCATTTTGTGCTCTTGTTGATTCACAAAGGTATTTGGGGCACTGAATCCCACTGAGGCCATTTAAGTAGCAAGCTGATGGTTCTCCTTCCAGCTGCAGAAAGAGAGGACAAGGGCCTGAGAGGTGCAGGTTGTGCTCAGAGCAGGGGCCTGAGAGGTGCAGGTTGTGTTTGTAGCTCTGAGACTTGCCTGACTTCATGCACACTGATACTGTTCCCCACACAATTCCTCTAGAGAAATTGGCTGCTGATGGCTTGGCTGAGCACACTGTCTCCTAGACAAAGCACTGCTGGACAGGAGAGCCCAGAGAGGGGTGGTCAGTGGAGTTGAATCCAGTTGGCAGCTGGGCACTGGTGGTGCTGCTCAGGGATCTGTGTTGGGACTGCTTCTGTTTGACATCTTTGTTGATGACCTTGATTCAGGCATAGAGAGTGTCAGCAGTGAGTCTGCAGATGACACCAAGTTGGGTGGCAGTGTTGATTTGAGTAAGGGTAGAGAGGCTCTGCAGAGGGACTTGGACAGGCTTAGATCAATGAGCCAACATCAATGGGATGAGCTTCAGTAAGGTCAAATGCCAGGTCCTGCACTTGGGGCACAACAACCCCAAGCAACACTACAGGCTTGGGNAGATGTGGAGGTGCTGGAGGGGGTCCAGAGGAGGGCAAGGAAGGTGGGGAAGGGTCTGGAGGATAAATCTGATGAGGAGTGACTGAGGGAGCTGGGGATGGTTAGTGTGAGGAAGAGGAGGCTGAGAGGAGACCTCATTGCTGTCTACAGCTACCTGAAGGGACTTTGTGGAGAGGCTGCTGCTGGGCTCTGCTCACAGGGAACTGGAGACAGAAGAAAGGGGAATGGCCTCAAGCTGAGGCTGGGGAGGTTTAGATTGGACATTAGGAAGAAGTTTTTCACAGAGAGAGTGTTCAGGGACTGGCATGAGCTGCCCAGGGAGGTGGTGGAGTCCCCCAGCCTGGCTGTGTTTCAGGGTGGTTTGGATGTGGTGCTTGGGGCTGTGGTTTCAGGTGAATTTTGTAGGGTTCTAGGCTGTGCTTGGTGCTCCTGAGGGGCTTTGCCAGCCTGCATGGTGCTGTGATTCTGTTGCTTTATTTCCCACCAAGTTAAGGTCTTTTCAATCCAATGGGAAGAATATCAGTGCCTTCTCTAGTGCTGAGTCAGAGCCTGAAGAAGAGATGCTTTGATCTCCATGCAGAACCTCCATTCATGGCAGGTGATGGGAATGCCACGGGCCAAGGGATGTTTGGCTTTGGTCAGCAGAGATTCTGTGCCATCCCCTGCTGGCAAACATCTCCTTGGAGCTAGAAACACCTCTTAACTCAGCTGGAAACAAGCTCTGTCCCCAGGATTCAAGTCATCAGCAGTACTTTGCAGCCCTGAGTTCTTTGGTGAGTGATTGTCCACCCTGTGATGTGCAAGAGGAAACAGAAATGATCACTCCAGCTCTGGACAAAGGGAAACTCAGCTCTGGGATGGATAAACTTACCAGAACTGCTGTGTTAGATAAATATCATGGGTGGGATAGATCCAAGGTGCTGGAAGAAGTCATGGGGAAGTGAGCAGTTAAGGACTTGAGCTGGGGATGGGTCTGTGGCCAGGTTAGCTGTGTAAAGCCTTTGTCTTTAGTGGGACTTGGCCATTGGCTCTTCAGAAGTTCTGCTTCAACAGCAGTGGAGAAGCTGACAGGCTGCAGAGTGGCTTTTGCCCTTCACCTCCCACCTCTTGAATACAACCCATGAGAATCAGGAACCATTTGACAGAGGCAGAGAGCTTGGGGCCTGCAGCTTGCTCTATCAGCACCAGGAGATGGTGCAAGCATAAAGAGGTGCACCAATCCTGCAGCAAATGAGATCCCTCCTTCACACTGACAGCTGACAGTCAAATTGCACTCTCAGAGGGCTGCAGAAACAGTCAGTGCTGAGCAAAACTCTCCTGATTCCCAGCAGTGCCTCCTCTCCCTCTTTGCCAACAGCTCTGGGCTGAGGTTGGCATTCACTCTGTTCTCTTTTCCAGCAGAGCTCTTCTCCTAACTTGCAGTGAGCAGCAAAGCCTCTTTCACTGCTGACCCTTCCTGTCCTTTGCAGAGGGATCTGCTCAGCCTGGGGCTTTGCCAGGCTCAGTGCTTCAGCCCTCGGTGGCAGTTTGTGTTTATGTAAGTGGAACACTAATATTTACTTAAGCTTATTCTGCCTCTCTGATGACTGAAGGCAAGATTATGCTGCATGCTTTGTGTATTGGAGAGGTGGGGGCAGAGGGAATGGGCTGGTGGCTTGCTTAAAGGAGGCAGAGGCTGTTCTGCTTTGCATTAAATATTGGCAGCCAGGGCAGGAGGGTGATCAGCACTAAGAAACCAAAGCTGCCCAAGAGCAGTGGAAGTGCCCAGGGAGGTGGTGGAAGCCTCATGGGAGTCCCATTCCACCCAAGGAGTGGAAGCTGAGGCAGAGGAAGTTTCATTTAAACATGAGAAGGATTTTTTTTTTCCCTGTGAGGGTGCCAGAAGCCTGGCACAGGCTGCCCAGGGGGGTTGTGGAGTCTCCCTCTCTGCAGATATCCAAACCCCACCTGGATGTGTTCCTGTGTGATCTGCTCTAGGAGATGCTGCTCTGGCAGGGGAGTTGGACTGGCTGAGCTTTGGAGGTCCCTTCCAGCCCCTGGCATTCTGTGTTTTTGTGATATGATTCTGTGATCCCTGGAGGTGTTTAAGGCCAGGCTGGGTGAGGCTGTGGGCAGCCTGATCTAGTGTGAGGTGTCCCTGCTCATGGTAGGGGGGTTGGAATTAGATGATCCCTTGTGGTCCCTTCCAACCCTGATTCTATGAGTATGGCTGCTCAGCAAAAGGGACATGGATGAGGGAAGAAGGGAAACTCTCTGCCTAACCTCTGCTTTATACATTCATAGAATGGGTTGGCTTGGAAGGGACCTTAAAGATCATCCAGTTCCAACTCACCTGCCATGGATGCCCAAGGAGGTGATGGAGTCACCATCCCTGGAGGAGCTCAAGAAATGTGCGGGCATGGCACTTTGGGCCATGGTTTAATGGTTGGGTTTGATGAGCTTGGAGGTTTTTTCCAGCTGAAGCAGTTGATAGAATCATAGAATGGTTTGGGTTGGAAGGGACCTCCAAAGGCCAACTAGTCCAAGCCCCCTGCAGTCAGCAGGGACATCCTCTGTTAGATCAGCTCTGATTCTGCTCTCTAGCTGTGTGTGGACTGAGCCCAGGGCATTGAGCTACCATCTGGCCATGTTTGTTCCTCTCAGTCCTTTCCTCAGCTGCCACGGGTTGGTCCTTTCCTCATGGAGGCAGAGAATCTGAGCCATGATGTGGCCATGAAGATGCTGAGAGGGCTGCAGCAGCTCTGCTGTGAGGACAGGCTGAGAGAGTTGGGGCTCTGCAGCCTGGAGAAGGCTTCCAGGAGAGCTTGGAGTGGCCTTGCAGGATCTGAAGGGGGCTCCAGGAAAGCTGGGGAGGGACTATTGACAAGGGCTGGGAATGGCAGGACAAGGGGAATGGGTTTGAAGTGTCAGAGGGGAGATTGAAAGTGGATGTTAGGAGGAAGTTGTTTGCAGTGAGGGTGGTGAGACACTGGCACAGGTTGCTCAGGGAGGTTGTGGAGCACAGAAGCACAGAATGTGATCTTTGATCACGTTCTGTGCTTCTGTGCTCCACAACCTCCCTGGAGGTGTTCAAAACCAGGTTAGACAAGGCCTTGAGTGACCTGTGCTAGTGGGAGGTGTCCCTGTCTGTGGCAGGGGGTTGGAACTAGATGATCCTTGAGGTCCCTTCCAACCTTCCCATTCTATGTCAGGAGGAGTCTTGAATCCAACTCTTGAGTTCAGCAACTTCAGAGAAGGGGACTTTGGAAAGGTCCCCAAGTGGCTGGAGTGGCACAAACCTGGGTGGAAAGGCTGAGCCAGTTACCTTCTGCTCACTTTCATCCCACACCTGCCTCATAGACAGCACTGCTTGGTCACTCAGAGCATCACTGAGCTTAGAAAAGACCTCTGGGATCATCCAGCCCAACCATCACCACCACCATGCCCACTGAACCACATCCCACAGGTTTCTTGCACACCTCCAGGCATGGGAACTCCACCACCACCTCCTTGGGCATCCTGTGCCAGTGCTTGACCAAATCTCTGTCACTTGCTGGGTAGCCTCTTTAAATCAAGAGGAGCTTGAGTCCATCCTGAGGGATAGAAATGCTGATTTTAACATTTCTGCCAGTCTCTGTGCATTTATATTCAACATATAAGATGTTCTCTATTGATTTTTAACCCAGTTGTGGGAAGATCAGGATATTAAAGACTTGCAACTCAATCATCCTTAACCCAAGCATTGCCAATAAAGGCAACCTCCTGCATAAGCTGATAGCAAATATTCCCTCCCAGGGTTAAAATCTTGATCACTCAGAGCATCACTGAGGTTGGAAAAGACCTCTGGGATCATCCAGTCCAACCATCACCACCACCATGCCCACTGAACCACATCCCACAGGTTTCTTGCACACCTCCAGGCATGGGAACTCCACCACCACCTCCTTGGGCAGCCTGTGCCAGTGCTTGACCAAATCTCTGTCACTTGCTGGGTAGCCTCTTTAAATCAAGAGGAGCTTGAGTCCATCCTGAGGGATAGAAATGCTGATTTTTAACATTTCTGCCAGTCTCTGTGCATTTATATTCAACATATAAGACATTATCTGTTCTCTATTGATTTTTAACCCAGCAAAAGAAAAAAGGAGCTGTGGGAATATCAGGATATTAAGGACTTGCAACTCAAGCATCCTTAACCCAAACATTGCCAATAAAGGCAACCTCTTGCATGAGCTGATGGCAAATGTTCCCTCCCAGAGTTAAAATCTGATTTGAAATCTGCTCAGTGCCTCTTTTAAACACCAATTTCTCTCATCTAGGAGAGGAAATTCCCACATGCTGGATGACGCAGATGCAATTTTCTCCCAGGCAAAGGCAGGAAATCCAATGGTAAGCCTGAAATTCTACACTTGGACATCTCTGCTGGGCCTCAACAGTAGCTTCTATTGTACAAGATGTAGTCCCTGTGTGATTTGTGCCCCATCTGTGGGGTGTTCTGAGTCTCAGGACTGGAGTGAATGGAAAACTGCAGGCAGGCACTGGAACAGGCTGCCCAGGGAGGCTGTGGATGTACAAGATGTAGTCCCTGTGTGATTTGTGCCCCATCCATGGGGTGTTCTGAGTCTCAAGGCTGGAATGAGTGGAAAACTGCAGTGAGACACTGGAACAGGCTGCCCAGGGAGGCTGTGGATGTACAAGATGTAGTCCCTGTGTGATTTGTGCCCCATCCATGGGGTGTTCTGAGTCTCAAGGCTGGAATGAGTGGAAAACTGCAGTGAGACACTGGAACAGGCTGCCCAGGGAGGCTGTGGATGTACAAGATGTAGTCCCTGNCTGGGGTTGGGCTCTGCTGCCAGGCACCCAGGGACAGAAGGAGGGGACACAGCCTCAAGCTGTGCCAGGGCAGGTTCAGGCTGGATGTTAGGCAGAAGTTCTTCCCAGCAAGAGAGATTGGCATTGGAATGGGCTGCCCAGGGAGGTGGTGGAGTGCCCATCCCTGGAGGTGTTCAGAAAGAGGTTGGATGAGGCACGGAGTGCCATGGCTTAGCTGATTAGGTAGTGTTAGGTGCTAGGTTGGACTCAATGATCTCAAATCTCTTTTCCAACCTGGTTCACTCTGTGTTCTCCTTGCCCACACAAACACACACTGATGACATTTCCACTAGGTTCTAGCAGCTCCTTAAAACACTTGGGGAGAGCCCAGGGAGCAGAAAAGCCCAGGCTGGTGTGTTCCTTCAGAGACCACACACGTGCTGTATTTATGAACCAAGGAAACAAGCCCTAAATTGTCTCCCTTTTTATATATATATATATAAAAATCTAAAATGAAATACCTGTATAACAGAGCTGTGTGGTCTGGCAGTGCCTCCCAAGCCTTTTGCTTCACTTGCTGGAGAAACAAACACAGGCTTCTGGAGTTTTGATCACTTTGCTCACATTTCTCTCCTGTTTTAAGGGAGAAAGCCTTGGGATAAACCTCCAAAAGAAACAGTCCCCTTGTGAGTAGTGACTGAAAAAGCCCAGGTCCAGGCAGGATATGGTTTCAATGCTTCACAGGTGGCTTTTGGCTTCTAAAGAAGCTTCAGAGGATTTATCTTGCCCTGGCAGTGTGTTGAGATCACAGAATTAACAGGTTGGACTTGATGACCTCAAAGGGCTTTTCCAACCTGATCACCCAACACCTTCTAATCAACTAAGCCATGGCACCAAGTGCCTCATCCAGTCTCCCTTTAACACCCTGACCCCTCACTGTCACTCCCTTCCTCACTGACTCTGAGCCTCAGAAACTCCAGGCTGGGTGGGGAATGGCTNCAACGTGATCTTTGATCACGTTGGGTGATTCTGTGCTCTACAACCTCCCTGGAGGTGTTCAAGGCCAGGTTGGATGAGGCCTTGAGTGACCTGCACTAGTGGGAGGTGTCCCTGCACAGGGAGTTGGAACTGGCTGAGCTTTGAGATCCTTTCCAACCCAACCCATTCTATGATTGTAGACCAGGAAGAATCTATTTAAGTTCCCACCAGCAGCATTCCACATCCCACATGGGCAAGATCTTTGGGTCAGTGTTTTGTTGGTTGTTTGTGTGTGTTTGTTATTTTTTTCACTTAGAGACTTTTTGTGCTGTGTGTTAGCTCCTTGCAGTGAATGTTCTGAACTCTCTGATAACTCAGGCACTTCAGCAAGTGATGAAGGACACAAAATTCCAGAAACAAGCTGCTTTGTAAACCCAAGTGGCTGGCAGCTGTGAAGTGCCACAAAGCCAGAATGCTGACTTCCCAGATGAGAAGAAAAAAACCCAAACAAACAATCCAAACCAAAATGCTTTTTGCTGACAGCAGTGTCTTTTGGGTTTTTTTTTGTTGCCTTCACCCAGGCAGAACTGAGCATTCCTGCTGCAGCCTCTGTTCCTAACGTGGAGTTCACCACCACAGCCTCACTGGAGAGTCACAGAGTGCCAGGGATGGGACCTCCCAGGATCATCTGCTCCAACCTTTCCAGGTGACAGTGGAGTTGCAGTGAGCTGGCCCAGCACCCTGCCAAGCTGAGTCTTAAAGCTGTCCAGTGTAGGGAATCCACTGCTTGCCTTGGGAGATGATTCCAGTGCCTGACTGCTTCCCCAGCACCCTGCCAAGCTGAGTCTTAAAGCTGCCCAGTGTAGGGAATCCACTGCTTGCCTTGGGAGATGATTCCAGTGCCTGACTGCTGGCCCAGCACCCTGCCAAGCTGAGTCTTAAAGCTGCCCAGTGTAGGGAATCCACTGCTTGCCTTGGGAGATGATTCCAGTGTCTGACTGCTCTCAAAGGGAATCATTTTCTTCTGGAGCCCAACTGGAATCTTCCCAGCACTAACTTGTCCCCATCACTCCTTGTCTTCTCCCTATGATTCCTTGTAAAAAAAAAAGAGTCTCCATCCTCCTGGTAGCCACCCTTGATGTACTGGGCCATAGTAATAAGGTTTCCCCTAAGTCTTTTCTTCTCCATGCTGAACAGACCCAACTGTCCCAGCCTGTCCCCACAGGAGATGCTCTCCAGCCCTCTGATCATCTTCCTGGGCCCTCCTGACCCACTCCACCTGTTTCACAGAATCACAGAATGTCAGGGGCTGGAAGGGACCTGAAAGCTGATCCAGTCCAAGCCCCCTGCAGAGCAGGATCACCTAGAGCAGATCATACAGGAACTTGTCCAGGCAGGTTTGATGCCCTTCTTGGATGCAGTGCTCCAGGTGGGGTCTCAGCAGAGCAGAGGGGCAGAACCCCCTCCTTTGTCCTTTAAAAACATTAGTGATAGTCCTTTAGTAGCCTGCAGGTGCTGTGCAAGCAGAGCAGATGGAATACACCCAAATTTTGTACAAACTTGTGGTTTCAGACAAGTTGTCTTTGGCAGACCTTTTGCAGAAAGGGAACAGCTGATACTCATCTTGGATGGTTCCTGCTCTTTGAAAGGAGCAGGTTGGGAAGCAATCCTTGAGCAGTTCTGAGAGGCAACCAAATGAGGCAGTGCAGCCTCTCAGCTGGGTGAAGCACAGGAACCCTCAACAGGTGACTCCTGCCCTGGGTTCAAGATGTGGCAGAAGTNAGCAGTGCAGAGCAGAGGGGCAGGATCACTTCCCTCACCCTCTGCCCACACTGCTCCTGCTGCAGCCCAGGCTCTGGTTGCCTTTCTTAAGCTTATTAGACAATTCCAAGCAAAATGGAAAATGATGAACAGATGAAATCAAATCATCTTTCCAGCTTGGTAGAAGGTTGCTGGAGGAGGCACTGTGCTTCAGGGCTTAGCATTCCAGTCTGGGAACATATCAGATGTGGCCTTCACAGATTGCAGCAGGTTGAAAGGGACCCTCAAAGGGCATCTTGTCTAACCCCCCTGCACTCAGCAGAGACACCTCCAACCAGAGCAGGCTGCCCAGGCTGAGGTTGTCACTCAGATTTGTCCCCCACTCAGAGCAGGGACACAGCACAGCTGATCTTGAATGTCTCTGGGGACAGGACCTCAACCACCTCCCTGGGCAGCCTGTGCAAGTGGTTCCTCACCCTCACTGTGCAGAACTTCCTCCTGGTGTCCAACCTAACTCTGCCCTGCTCCAGTTTCAAGCCATTGTCCCTCTCCCTACCACCACAAACTCTTCTAAACAGTCCCTCCTCAGCCTTCCTGGAGGTCCCCTTCAGATATTGGAATGCAGCTCTAAAGTCTCCCTGGTGCTTTCTCTTCTCCAGGCTGAACAGCCCCAACTCTCCCAGCCTGTCTTCACAGGAGAGCTGCTCCAGTTCTGATCTCCTTTGTGGCCTCCTCTGGACCCAATCCATCAGGTCCAAGTCTCATGTTAAAGATCCCAGAGCTGGACACAGTACTGCAGGTGAGGTCTCAGCAGAGCAGAGTGGCAGAATCCTCTCTCAACTTCTACACTTCACTGTCTAAAGTGGCCAAGGCACAGAATTTCCCTGTAGCTGGTTTGCTGAGCTGTGAGCAACTCTCACTCCATGATGTATCTGAAGGGGGCTACAGGAAGGCTGGGGAGGGACTATTGACAAGGGCTTGCAATGCCAGGACAAGGAGCAATGGGTTTGAAGTGTCAGAGGGGAGATTGAAAGTGGATGTTAGGAGGAAGTTGTTTGCAGTGAGGGTGGTGAGACACTGGCACAGGTTGCCCAGGGAGGTTGTGGAGCACAGAATCACCCAACGTGATCTTTGATCACGTTGGGTGATTCTGTGCTCCACAACCTCCCTGCAGGTCTTCTGTGCTCCACAACCTCCCTGCAGGTCTTCTGTGCTCCACAACCTCCCTGGAGGTGTTCAAGGCCAGGTTGGATGAGTCCCTGAGTGACCTGCACTAGTGGGAGGTGTCCCTGCCTATGGCAGGGGGTTGGAACTGGATGATCCTTGAGGTCCCTTCCAACCTTCCCATTCTATGTGCATTGAGATCCTGGGGCAAGGATCCATCTGCAGATGAAGTGCAGAGCCAGCAGAGATTCCTCTCCCTACCATTCTTCATTTCCAGCTTTGTGGGTTCATTCCAGTCTGGATTCAAGGCTAACACAGCTGAGACTGGAGTCAAACCAGGTCAGAGCCAAAGCTCCAAGCCAACAAAGCCTGTTTGGGAGCTTGTGCCTTTGCTTGCATTGCTGCCTGTGTGGTTCTGTGGTGGCCTGAGTTATGACTTCAGACAGGGTAGAGAATAAAGCAGCTGAGAATGAGGAGGATTCTTTTTTTTTTCCACAGCTCATTAAGCCTCTAATGAGTGACTTGGTGTGTTGCTTTTGGGAGGATGCTCTGTGGTTGCTGAGGAGGAGATGGCTAATGTGTTTATTTGTATGCTGCAGCTTGGAAAATTCATTAGGTTGTCTCTCTTTGTTGTCTCTGCCCCTCAGTCAGGGCTGGCACTGTGCAGTTTGCCTGAGCTGGTGAAAGGGAAGGCTCTGGGATCATGGATACAATCCCTCCCTTGCCTAGCACAGTGCATTGAAGCTAAGCTATTGAGTGGGTCAAATGATGGCTGCCAGTGGAACCTTCTCATCCTTAACCTTTCTGCATCCTCCATTTCATGGAATCAAGGCTGGAAAAGACCTCTAAAATCACTGAGTCCAAGCATCAACCCAACCCCACCATGGCTGCTAAACCCTGCCATGGGCACAGGTTTCTTGGACACCTCCAGGGATGAGGACTCCATCACCTCCCTGGGCAGCCTGTGCCAATCCCTGAGCACTCTTGCAGCAAAGAAATTGTTCCTAACCTCCAACCTAAACCTCCCCTGGTGCAACTTGAGGCCATTTCTTCTCATTCTATCACTTGATAGCAGGGAGAAGAGCCCAACCCCCACCTCACCTCCTTCCTGGGAGCTGTAGAGAGTTAGAAGTTTCCCCTAAGGCTTCCTCTCAGTCTCCTCTTCTCCAGCAGGAGCACAAACTTGGCAGCATGAAGCAAGGTATGAAATCAAGGTTTGCCTGTCCCAGTGGCCAGGATTTCATGGCATAATTGACACCCTGGGCTCCCAATTTCACACCCAGCAGCCCACAGGTTGCTAAGCAAACAGCAGTAACTCGAGCAGTGCAGCTCTTACAAGATGAGATCATGTCCCTTCCACCCTGAAATTCCACCCAGAATTTCTCTTCTCCACTGGCCTGACACAGAGCTGGGAGCAGCTGACTTGGTTTATGCTGTGTTAACAAAGAGCTAGCCACAACCAGTGCTCAGTCTGGGAGTTTAAGGTTGCCAAGGGCAAAGGCAAGAGGGCTTTGTCCTCAAATTCAAAGCAAAAAACCTCTGCAGCATGCTTAGAATTGGCCACAGTAAACAAAGGTGCTCCAAGGGCTGCAGCAGCTCTGCTGTGAGGACAGGAGCTGGGGGTGTGCAGCCTGGAGAGGAGAAGGCTCCAGGGGGACCTTAGAGCTGAAGGGATCCTACAGGGAGGCTGCAGAGAGACTTGTCCTGAGGGTGTCTGGAGACAGGCCAAGGGGGGAATGGTTTGGAGCTGAGGCAGAGCAGGGTTAGAGTGCAACTGAGGAAGTTCTTCACTATGAGGTTGGTGAGAGTCTGGCACAGGCTGCCCAGGGAGGCTGTGGCTGCCTCCTGCCTGGGGGTGTTCAAGGCCAGGTTGGATGAGGTCTTGGGCAACCAAGTCTAGTTGAGAGGGGTCCCTGCCCATGATGGGAGGGAGGTTGGAGGAGCTGATCTCTGAGGTTGCAGTACTCCAGATGCAGCCTNGTGGCCTCCTCTGCACTGGCTCCAACACTTCCATGTCCTTCCTGTGCTGGGGGCTCCAGAACTGCACAGAGGACTGCAGCTGGGGTCTGAGGAGAGCAGAGAAAAGGGGCAGAATCCCCTCCCTTGCCCTGCTGCCCACACTGCTCTTGCTGCAGCCCAGCACACAGTTGCTGTCTGGGCTGCACTCACACTGCAGCCTCCTCTTGAGCTTTTCATCACCCCAGACCCTCAGGGCCTGTTCCTCAGGGCTGCTCTCAGCCTGGAGTTGTGCTTGGGATTGTATTTGTGCTTGGGTTCCAGTGGATGGTTGATCTCTGAGGTCCCTCCCAACCTAAGCCATTCTATGAATCAAGAGGCCAAATGTCAGTGACAACCTAAACCCATTCAGTGATTCTATAGTGGTGCAGTTTTCTCCTCAAATAGGCAGAGTGCCCTCAGAGGCCACCTCCTAGAAAGCTTTGCTCCTGTTCTGCCTGGGCAAGGGGCACCTTGCTTCTGCCTGCTTACTCAGTGCCTGGCCCACAGCTCCTTTCTGCCAGGACAATGGGAATTGGGTGATAAAATTCTCAACTGGAAGGCTGTCTGGAGCATGAAGTGTTCCAGCACACGAGGGATTGGGATGGTGTTTACCATCCAGAGGCCAGTTGGCCACAGAGCTCAGTGTCAAAAGATGATGGAGAACTGAGCACCATTTATGGAGGCTTGGAAAAGGGATAAACAGGAAAGCAAACATCAGGGAGGGAAGGAATTTGCCTTCAAAATGGGTAACCTCCAAAGCCAGCTGCTCCCAGCCTAACCATGGTAATGATTTATTGTCTCCTTTGGGCTGACTTGAACCTCACTTGACTGCCAAATGCAGAGCACAGGCCTGCCTTGCCCCAGGGAGCACGAAGCACAGAGATGACAACCAGGGAGCAAGCAGAGGGAGAAAGGAGCTGATTTCTGCCAGGTATGGATCTTTGTCTCCCCTGGGAGGAACCCAAACCTCCCTTCTTCATTCCAAAGTGGCTTGTAAAACTGGTGGCTCTCAGCAAGACAGGAGCAAATTGCTCTCAGGACCAAGGGAGTGTGGCCATGCAAGGGGCTGCATGGCTCCATCACTGGGAAATCAAACCACCTTTAGAGGCTCTGCCCTCTTAGAGGCTCTGCGGTTCTGCTTCTTTAGAGGCTCCAGGGTGGGCTCTGCCTTTTAGAGGCTCCAGGGTGGGCTCTGCCTTTTAGAGGCTCCAGGGTGGGCTCTGCCTTTTAGAGGCTCCAGGGTGGGCTCTGCCTTTTAGAGGCCAAACAAGGCCATTTCCATGGGTGGGTATGGCTCAGCCAGTCCAACCCCCCT
>WBNM01042360.1:0-25089 GCA_013399055.1 Ramphastos sulfuratus | reverse complement strand
GAGCCTGTGTACCTTGTTTACCACAGGATGCAAACAAGTCTGGGCAAGCCAGAGTCCTCAGACTCAGTGGCTCCGGGTTCTTTGTCCTCTTTCTTGTGGTTACTTCTCCCCAAAACAGAAGGAGGGAGAGCAGAAAAACATGTCTAGGCAAGCCAGGACATGTATAACCTTATTTTGGCCTGCTTAGGCCTACCCCAACATTGGTGTATAGAATTTTCTTTCAAAACCAGAATAATTGTGTCTTATTTTGATACTAGTATTGTGAAGAGCTGACATATTGATCCTTCTACCTTATCCAAGAGTTTTATCTGCTAATAAAATTGACTCACTTATATGGATCTGGAAATAATTAAAACTTTCTTATTAGAAAGATTAATTTAATTAATAGAAATAATTGTGTAAGTTCACTATTGAACATAAAATTTTAAAGACACTATAGATCATGAAACCACAGAGTATCTCAAGTTGAAAGGGACTCACAAGGATCATCAAGTCCAATTCCCTGCTCCTTGAAGAACTACCTAAAACTAAGCCTTATGACTAAGAGCATGCCCAGACATTCCTTGAACTCTGATAGACTTGGTGCTGTTACCACTTCCCTAGACAACCAGTTCCAGTGACTGACCACCCCCTCTGTGTAGCACCTTTTCTTAATGCTGAGTTTGAATTCCTCTGATGCAGTTTCATACCATTTCCTATTGTGTCCTACTGCTGGTCACCAGAGAGACATCAGCAACTTCCCCTCCACTGCCCTCCTTGAGGAACTTGTAGACAGAGATAAGGTCACCTGTGAGGCCTCTATTCTTCGTGCTGAACAAGCCAAGCGACCTCAGCTGCTCCCTGTAATTCTTGCCCTTTGTTGATTTTACTTTTCCTGGTGCTATTGTTTCTTGCTCACTGCAGGGTGGCAGGACTAGATGACCTTTAAAGGTCCCTTCCAACCCAAAACACTGATTCTACAACACTCTTTAGATTCCAGTAGCAATATCCATTTTTTTCTCCTAAAATACATATATTTTTCTAATGTGATAAATGCAAAATGTGGAGCTCTTTGAAAAATATGGTGTTGATGTTCTCCTTTTAGTGAAGGTGTTGGTTTTGGATTTTTTTTGTTTGTTTGTTTAATCACTGATCCGACATCAGTCCATAAAGAATAAGAATCCAAAGTCCTCACTATTCAGCTTTCTCAGCTATTCACTCCTCGCTACCCTAGCTTTCTACAGGCTTCTAAGGTTGAAATATCCTTACAGATACTTGCCCCATCCTCTAGACTCATGAAAGCTGTTGTTCTCACCATTTGGTCATTTATTTCCCTCTCAATGACTTTTAAAGTATTTTACACAAGTTGAAAAAGTAACGTCAGGAAACAAGAGCAAACCACCTCAGAATAATGGTTGTGGGCATACTCCTGGGAGATGCAAGATACAGGTTCAAATCCTCTCAATTAATTGTGCGGCTCCCAAACCCTAGATAAGTAACTGCCAAAAAAAAAAAATAAATAAAAAGAGAAAAATATAGCTTAAAGATATTTCCAATAATAGAGGAAGGTGAATGTCATTTGTGGTTTCAGCAGTGAAATTTTTACTTGAATCTATAAACAGATGATTTAGCTCTCTGTGTCTGAGAGCCACAAAGATGGTCAGACAGTTGAAGTACATCTCCTGATGGTAAAGATTGAACAAACTGGGGTTATTCAGCCTGGACAAGGAAAGGTTCTGGGGAGATCTTATAAGTACATTTCAATATCTGAAGAGGATCTAAAGGAAGGCTGGGGAGGGACTGCTTAGAAGGACTTGCAGTGATAGAACAAAGGGCAGTGGTTTGAAACTGGAGCAAGGTAGATTTAGGTTGGACATTAGGAGGAAGTTCTTCACAGTGAGAATGCTGGAACAGGTTGCTCAAGGATATGATTGAGGCCCTGTCCCTGGAAACACTGAATATCAGCAGACTTTATGTGGCCCTGGACAGCCTGGTCTAGTTGGAGATATCCTGGCTGACTGCAGAGGGGTTGGACAAGATGACCTTTGAGAGTCCCTTCCAACTCAATGAAATCTGTGAATCTGTGATACCGCTGACTCTTTCAGTGACTTTATTGCTTTTCCAAAATGTGATCTAACGCTCCTTTTTTTTTTTAAAAAGAAGCCAAACATAAAAGTGTTTTGATTAACCTTTATCGTGAGGTTAAACTGAATGTCCTTTAAGATACATGTCCTGCACACTGTGAAGCCCATTGGTCCCCAAGGGCTAGTAATTGAGTTTTATTTTCTACTTCCAAACTGTTTACCTTGATTATAATTTTGATAAGGCATCTCTTACTATGTCTCTGAATTTGTGTGGGTCTATATGGTGGATCAGTGTGCTTCTTCAGATAGCTTCTTTAGAGTGAGCGCCCTAAAGAATGGAAAGGGCTTTGAATCTCAAAATACATGTTTTATCAGTGTCCCGATTGGGAAGGTTTTTTAGGAGTGATCCCGAGGACGAGATTAAGACACAAATGAGGTCAAATGCTGTATAACCTTTAAGCTTTATTTGCTACTACAACCAATGAGAGCCATAGGACAGAGGGAAAAAGAGAAAAGAAAGTTAGAATCCCTAAAGCGAGGAAACTGTAGAGAGATGCAACTAATTACCACCACCACAGCCAGGGCGTCCGGTGAAGGCCTGCCAGTTCGTCGGTGTCATGATGGAAAACCACGCTCCTGGCTTCGTGGCAACCTCCGGATCTCTTCTTCCTCCAAGAGTCTTCCTCCAAGTGGCTTCTCCTCCTTCTTTCTCTCACTGGAGGGTACACAGTCTGTCTTTTATAGTCTGTGTCCCCACGATTCTGTCCGCCCAGGTGTCAGCCTCTGCAACCTTCTTGCGTGGATGTTGTGGTTTTGTTGGGGACTATCAGACGTTCAATAACAGGATGCGGAGGCCAGGAGGAGGTGACAAAGACAGAAATGTTTGAGACAAACAGTTCCGAGAGAAGAAGCCCTCTACAATCAGTATTGTACATTGTAGACATCCAGTATCATCATAGAATCATAGAATGAATTGAGTTGGAAGGAACCTTAAAGATCATCTAGTTCCAAAACCCCCAACATGGGCAGGGACACCCCCCACTAGACCAGGTTGCACCCTCACTGTAAAGAATTTCTTCCTAATATCCAGTCTAAATCTACCTTCTTCCAGTTTAAAGCCATTCCCACTCGTATCACAACAAGGCCTTGTAAAGAGTGTCCCGTTCCCCCCCACCCCCAGCTTTCATGTCATCCCCTTCAGGTTAAGGTCACTATAAGGCCTCCTCAAAGCCTTTTCTTCTCCAGGCTGAACCACCTGAACTCTGAACTCATAACTGAACTCTTCAGTACAGGAAACCTCAGACTAAAACCAAATTAAAGCAAGTTTGTAAACAAAACTGGCCCCTACTAATTTTTCATCCTAGTGGAGTGAGTCTTTCTATCAGACTGTTCTCAATATAGCAATGTTCAGTAGCTTACATGTTGGAAAACCTCTCTACATCTCAGGAATTATCTTCCTCCTGCCATCCCAGTAACATGGTTGTTGGCTCTCTGGTTATTTCAGCAGCCTCTAATTCCTTGTGTCTGCCTCAGATTCCCTTCAAGCTTTCTTTGCATACTCATGGCTTGCTCTCACACATCCCATTGCAAAAGGGTCCCTTAGCCTTCCTCTTAGCTGTGTTCTTCCATCTAGTCTCACAACCTCCCTTGTAAGGGAAGACAATCTTTTTTCCAACAGCTCATGGTATGTGAAAGTGAGCTGCAATCAGATTGAATGGATGCTACCCACTACAGAGTTTTCAGTCCAACAAGCAGAACACTTTTTATTTATTCTCTTTAGCATCTTCACTGTTGTGGTTAATTTTCTGAATTTCTGAGCTACTGTCTCAGAAGGGGCTTCAGATACCTCTGGAGGTCGAGTTGGCACAAGTGCAAATCAGATTTCTAACTAGACAAAAGAAAAGTAAATATAGAATCATGAGCTCATAGAATCCTTTAGATTGAAAAAGACCCTTAAGATTATCGAGTGTAAGCATGAACCTAATGCTGCCAAGTCTACCATTAAACTATGTCCCTAAATGCCATGCCTAAAGGTCTTATAAACCTCCAGGTATGGTGACACAACTACTTCCCTGGGCAGCCTGTTTCAGTGCTTGGCAACCATTTCAGTGAAGAAATTTTTATTGCTATCCAGTCTAAATCCCCTCTGGCATGAGTTGAGATCATTTCTTCTCAGTGCATCACTTGTTACTGGGAAAAGATACCAACACCCACCTTGCTTCAACCTCCTTTCAGGTAGCTAGTTCAGGTATATATTTCTCACATTCCAAGACATACTGCAGTATTCTAGGTGTCACACTGTAATGAAAGTATTCCAAATTAATAATGATATAAATTTTGATATCNGAGCTTGTGCTACCTGCTCATCCTTTATATATTTCAGCCCGAGACTGATGGGCCTTTGGACATAGATTAGCCAATCAGGATGGCAGTTTGCCCAGTTTGCCCATATTAGGTGAAGCTGGGGCTTTTGTGGCCACCACCCCCAGCTCAGAAGGAGTGGGGGCAGGGGAGCATGCCTGGGCAAGCCAGGACATGTACAAGCCCACCTTGGCCTTTTCAGGCCTACCATGACACACACTCAATTAGAAGATTAGCAGAAGCTTAGTATCCAATCTGAACTTATCACAGAATCACCATAGCTGGAAAAGACCTTCAAGATTATCAAGTCAAATCATTATCCAACTCTACCAGAGCCACTACTACACTATATTGTCAGGCATCATATCTAGAGGGCTTTTAGACATACCCAGGGACAGAAGTTCAAGCAATTCCGTGGGCAGCGTGTTCCAGAATTTGAGAACCCTTTAGTTATAGATTTTTTTCCTAATATTCTACCTAAACCTCAATCAAGCACAAACAACAACTTCAATAAAAATCCCATATACTGAATCAGTTTTATTCTTGATACTAGAGCTTAAGGGTCTCAGCTGAGAAGCCTAAGTGTACTAAAACTGTTGTTTGACCACGCTGTAGGAGACAGTTCCTGCCTCAGAAAAGCTGCAGTCAGAATGGATGAAATCCTTGTTGAGCACAACACTATTACCCTTGACAGAAAGACTGAATTTAACAGACACACTGAAGGTCAGAGAAGGACTATGACAAAACTGAACCAAGATCTTCCAAATCCCAGCCTAGTGTACCTGAGCCAGAAGATAATTCTTCAAATCATGCAGAACATCACCATTTATTTTCATACCAAGTGCTCTCTTTCATGCTGGTAGTTCTCCAACACCATTTTGCATAGCTTTCCATCTCTGCCACAGAGCTTTCCTCCTCTAGGTGCTATTCCAGCCACACAACAGTTATTAAAGTTAGCCATGTAGAAACTGAAAGCAGTTTTCAAAAGGGAAAGCTTTTGATAATAATAAGGTTTACCCACCAGTCCTGCACAATTCTATTGTTTTTTAATTTACTCTTTAAAAAACATGATCACAGAATGCATCAGTTTGGAAGGGACCCTCAAAGGTCAACTTGTACAATGCCTGCAGTAAGCAGGGACGTCTCCAGCTGAGTCAGATTGCTCAGGGCCATGTCATGTTTGAACCTCGAATTTCTCAAAGAATGAGGTCTTGAATTAGTTTGAGCAATTTAATGAGGCAGGAATTATAAAATATGTAGTTATTTTTATTTCTGAAAAGCCTTGTCCACAAACTATATATAAACCAGTTAAATTTGGGTTCTAATTCATGTGGGAGAATCTTCACAAGGATGCTTACAGGCAATTTAGTAATTTAGGAGAATCAGAAAATGGGAAAAGGTTTAGCCACAAAATGGCTTTGCCCCACTTATACATAGGCAGCCTGGAGCCCTAGGGAACATCTGTTGTACTCACAGTGGTGGAGTAGAATTTAGAGATAGTCCCTGGCTCCTTTGCGGTGGTGTTGGAACTGCTCAGCATGTTCTCATGAATGGTGGTGATTTGCAGCAGAGGCAGGTCCTTCCAGCAGGATGTTGGGGTGCATTGGTCCGAAAGCAGGAACTGCACGCTTTTGCTTCATCCTTCTCCAAGATGCTCCTCAAGGTCTGTGTCGAAGTCTGCCTAGGCAATGTCTCTCCTGGAAAACCTGAAGCACTTAAGTTTTCAGGTAGTTCAAGGGAATATCTGTTCTAATGGCGGTGGAGTAGGAATTTCGAGATGGTCCCTTGGCTCCTTTGCAGCAGTGTCTTTTGTGGCAGTGTCTGGAACTGCAAATTATAATCCCGCAGTGGATCAATGTGGCACAGAGTCTGATGTGAGTAAACCCACCAAAGTTCAAAGTGAAGTAGACACAACTTCCACGAGGCAAAGATCATGGGGCAACGCAGGGAAAAGCCTGGCTGCTTGTCAGTGTTCACACGAAAGACGGTGGTTTATGGCAGAGGCAGGTCCCTCCAGCAGGAAGTCAGGATGCGGCAGTCCAAAAGTGGGGACTGCGCGCTTTCTCATCACCCTTCTTCCAGATGCTCCTCGAGATCCCCCTCAACGTCTGCCTAGGCAATGTCCCTTCAGGTAAACGTGAAGCATTTAAGTTTCCAGGTAATTCAAGCCCAAAACATCAGGGCTAAGCTAATCTGAAGCACAAGGTAGAGCGAAACACATTGTCCAAGCTGAAAGCAGTGAAGCAGAGCACATTGCCTGAGCAGAGCACAGACTGCTTGAACTTAGCTCCATTTATATGATTTGCCCAAGTATAATGGCTCGTTTGGCCACAGAGATTCACCAATCAGAATGGCACTTTGCCAAACTGACCATATTAGGTGCAACCAGGGCTTGCTTACCCTCATTTGGGCAAGACATTCACAAGTGCATAAACACCTGTGTCTACCTGTTTATCTCTTTGGGAGGGGACATAATGGGGCAAGCCTTTGTTTTCCTCCTGCCCTCGTGTGATGTTTGAGGCTAATTGGAATATTTTAATGAAAAAAATTAGAATATAGGCTGTGAAAAGCAAACAGTGGTGATGGCTACTTCACTCATAGGCTTGCAGAGATATATAAAAACAAGGACACAAATATAGATAAGACTCTCTGGGAGCTGGTGTGTCTTCTGGCTTTCTGCAGTGTAACCTAACTAATCACTCTGCTTCTAACCCCACCTTGCTGATCCTCCAAAGTCACCTTGCATGTAAGGCAGACCCTGGGGTAAAGTAGAGGGGTGGAAAAAAGGTGGAAGGGTACCTGGAGACTCTGATTTCTGGGAGGGGTATCATGTTTCTGTATTACCTTTAACTTGTGTATTTCTGTAAATATTCCTGTCTCTTGTGTGCATATCTGCTTGTATATGTGCTAAGCTGTAAATATAGCTTCATTCCTTAACTTCCAGCCAGCTGAGTCTAGTCTGGGTGATTTTTCATAGTGGGGAGAAGTATCTCCCTAACCATCATGCCTAGCTTCCCATGTCAGCAGAAGGGTGGGGCAAGGCAGGACATGTTTTAAGCCTATAAGCCTTCCATGACAGACCTCCACCACCTCTCTGGGCAATTCGTTTCAGTGCTCCACCACTCTCATAGTAAAGAACTTCCCCCTAATGTCCAACCTAAATTTACTCTGCTTGAGTTTAAAACCATTGCCCCTCTTCTTGTCACTACAAGCCCTTCTAAACAGTACCTCCCAAGATTTCTTGTATATCCNCAATCAAATGGCAGTTAGCCAAGATTTGGCCATATTGGGTGAAGCCATCGGCTTGCTTTACCCTTTTTTGGGCAGAACGTGGGCCTTGCATAAGGCAACCGTGTGCACCTTGTTTACCGCAGTTACTGGGCAGACCCCAGACCTAGTGGCGCCAGGTTCTTTGTCCCTTTTCCCGTGGTTGCTCTCCCCAAAACAGAAGGAGGGAGAGCAGAAAAACATGCCTGGGCAAACCAGGACACGTACAAGCCTAATTTGGCCTGCTTAGGCCTACCACAACACCTTCAAATACTGAAAGGTCTCCCTGGAGCCTTCACTTCTCCAGGCTTAACTGACTGAACTCTTTCAGCCAGCCCTGGTAGGGGAGGGCTCTTATGCGACTGATCCATGCCCTTTCTGTGCTGAGATCTCCAGAGCCAGACTCCAAAACAGACCTGCTTCAAAACATAAAACCAGAGCAAGACAAAGCAATTATATTGTTTAGCGATTGATTTTGTTTTCATTCAGAAAAGGTTTTAGGAGTTGCATATGTTCAGGGAGTGAAAATGGTGTTTACCTTTATTATTAAGATGCTAAAGGCAAGCATAATTAGTGACAGAATGTTTCCAAAATAAAGCTGATGTTATTAGAGAGAAAAGAAAAAATAAATTAAGGGCGTATAATCCTGTCTTCTGTATTTCATTCTCCCAAATATAGGGGCTTTATTTGCCCTTTCCATAGACAGAATGAGTTCTTACAAGTGTGAGATGCACAGAATTCAAGAATCATGCAGCACAAATCTTCTTGAAATCAATACTGAAATTAGCAGTATTATTTCCATGTAAAACCATGGACAACTGTGAAATAGTATTTGCTAATCAAATATTAAATGGCCCACTTTTCTTATGAGGAAGGGACGGATGCTTGTTTAAAACAAGTGTAATGGCAGCTTGCAGAGATAACAGAACTACTGCTTAAATAATTTGCAGGGGAAGTTGAAGTAATGAATTTAATTGATTTGTCTTCTGACTTGACAAATATTTCTCTTCCTGTCTTATAAATGTTGTTTTCTGCTTAGGAAGAAAAGCCTCACAAACGGTTATAGGGAATCTGGACGAGAACAAGATTTACTAGATTAAATAAGAATATAAGGGGGGAAAAAAGAAAAAAAAAAGTGCTTTAGTAGTTTCTAGGCTTCTTATTTTGGGGAAACATGTCCAAAACCCACATTTTGCCAGTCAGTGTGATCTTGAAAAATGTTGGTTTACTTCTTATGTTAAAAATGTTTTTGTAGGTAAAGAAATTCTTTTGATTTTAGTAGAATTCATTTAGGAAGAAAGGGAAGAGGTTTTTCAGAAGTACTTAAAAATATCAGAACCAGCAGCTATCTGTGGTGCTGGGGAAAAGGCATTAATCCATTTATATAATCAGAAAGAGCTAAGAAAACAGAGGAAATGATGGTCATCTGGCTGTCCTCCTCAGCTCTAGCCTGCTAGTGACACTGTTATACCAGGGACAAGGCCCTGCATGCTGATAGAGATGGCAGCAGGGAGGAGAAGTGGTGCAGTCAGCCACCGTGATGACAGGAGAGGAGAGGACTGGTCTATGTGGGATGCATGTCAGTGACATGTCCAGAACTTTGTTACTCCAAGAAAGCCAGGTTATGAGTCTATATTTAGGAAAATTAATCGAGATAGCACATTGAAATGTGCTATGAGGCCGAAACCGGGGGGAAATCCCAGTTTTGGGTTAACCATGAGACTGGTCAGGATCTAGTTTGTTCACTCTTCACAGCAGTGAAGCACATCCAGGCCTCTAATTTGTGGATGTGATAATAAAATGGTATTTTATTTTTCTGGTTGTAAACAGGAAAGACAAAACTCTCACGGCTTTGATGGATTGGATCTCTGCTTTAATCTGGCAGCGAGCCCTGACTTTAGTCAAGGATAGCATTGTCTTTAGAGGGATTTCTTCCAGAATTTTGTAGACCTGCCTTTCACTCGATGTCCCACACCTCTGGAGAGCAGTTTGGCTTTTGGCATTTATTAGATTTTGAGTATCCAATCCACAGCACACATGAGAACTCACTTTTCCTGAAGAGCATTCTTTCAAGGTAATCATGATGGTCAATAGTCAGTCACCAACTCACTAAATATGAAGCCCCTCCTCGATCGCTGTGTCGAGTTTTGGGCCCCTCACTGGAAAACAGACATGGAATTGCTAGAGTGTGTCCAGAGAAGGGCAGCAAAGTTGGTGAAGAGTCTAGAGAACAAGTCATATGAGGAGTAGTTGAGGGAGCTGGGATTGTTTAGTCTGGAAAACAGCAGACTGATGGGAGACCTCATTGCTCTCTACAGCTTCATGAAAAGAAGTTGGAGTGAGGTGAGGGTCAGTCTCTTCTCCCTAGTATCAGGTGATAGAAGAAGAGGAAATGGTCTCAAATTGCACCAGGGGAGGTTCAAGTTGGATGTTAGGAAAATTTTCTTCACAGAAAGGATTATCAAGCTTTAAACAGGTTGCTCAGGGAGGTGGTGGAGGCACCACCCCTGGAGGTATTTGAGAGATGCACGAGTGTGGTGCTGAGGGATGTGGTTTAATGGTAGTGGCTTAGCAGTAGTCCGAGGTTTAACTGAGTGACTGGACTTCATGATTTCAAGGGTTTCTTCCAATGTCAACAGTTTTATGGTTCTGTGGTAAAATATATGTTATCAAAGCATATAATTAACAATACCAAAACTAAAGTAAGACTAAGATTGCTGTTTTCCATCTGTGTGCTAAATGCTTTTGATCCATATTTGTTAATAGTTAGTACAAGAGTGATTTTTTATTTTGTTATGTATGAAACAAAAGTCTCCTACATAAGAAGAGGAACTCAACCAATTCCTCATGTGGACAGTTTGAAATTTGTACCCTATTTTTGTCTTCCAAAAACTGAGCACTGTGGTGCTCGGTGCCACAGTGTGAAATGTCTCACACCAGAGTGTGAAATCTTTATGTATAAGTATGGTTGCTGCTACCAAAGGTCACAGAATCACAGAATGCCAGGATGAAAGAGACCTCGAGGATCATCTGGTCCAACCTTTCTAGGTGATATAAAAGTTGAAATGGGCCGACCCAGCATCCTGTCAAGTTGAGTCTTCAAACTGTCCAGTGTAGGCGAATCCCCTGCTTCCCTTGGAAGATGATTCCAATATCTAACTGTTTTCATAGTGAAACATTTTCTTCTGGAGTCCAATCAGAATCACCCCAGGAATAATTTGTCCCTATTGCCCCCTGCCATTTCCACAGTATTCCATGTCAAAAGAGAGTCTCCATCCTCCTGGCAGCCACCCTTCATGTACTGGTCCATGGTAATGAGGTCTCCCCTAAGCCTTCTCTTCTTAAGGCTGAACAAATCCAGTTCTCTCAGCATTCCTTCAGAAGCAGGTCTGCCAGTGTACTGATCAGTCTCATGGCCCTTCTCTGGATGTTGCAAATCATGGATATGTTAGCAGATATTTGCTAGTGAGTTTCACTTGAATTAATTTAAGTTGACTGGTAACTTGGAAACTAAACTTTAAAATATTGAAGTTTCTATCCTTTTTGTGCCATGGCAGGGCTTTGTTAGAAGAGATAGGAACTGTCCTCAGAGCAAATAGATGCTCCTCTTTACTGGTAACAAACTGACCTTTGCATTTCTGTGCTGCTCATTAGACATCATTCTACAGTTTCCATTTTACTGTGTTGCCATTTTTGTTATTGACAGGGTTCCTGTTCCTGTAGCCGCCTTCTACTTTCAAGCAGCAGCTAGTTCATAATCATTCTCTTTTTAACCTTTGATGAGAAAAGGTTGATAAGCTGCTTCTGGAGTGATTTCCTCTTCAGGGTGGGGGCGGTTGCTCGAAAGTTGTTCGAAAGAGACAGGTAGCAGTCCTTGGCCAAATATGAAGTCTATGCTTTCCTGAATCTAAGCCTACTTAAATTGCAATGCTCCCCTCTGTTTCACATTCTACTGTTTATCGACCACTTTAGTAGTATGTTCCCTCCTTCCATGACTTTCTATGTGACGCTCTGTTTGCATGTGTCTGTTGTGGGTTGCTGCTACATATCTCATCTGTGTGGCCTGCCCTAGGTGAACCTGTTTGACAGGTGATGATCTCCAGATGTTCCTTCCAACCTTTATGATCTGAATATCAAATGAGTGGCGCCATTCTCAACACTATAGTTCAAGATCTCAGTGTTTTCATTACGACTTGTTTTAGCAGCTTCCAGTTTAGGTCGTTCACTTTTGACAAAATAGCAGATGGAGAAATTATTTTATTTTAACATGAAGTTGTTTCAGCCAGCTTCTGAATCCTAATAGAGTATCAACAATGTTCATCATCATGTTAGCAGGTGACTAACAGAATCATTCAAATGTACACATTGTCCACAGTGCTATTTCATGATGACAAATTACTACAACCTTTCTTCTCAGCATCTTCCTTCTCACGTGCTGAAGAATTCCTCTGCTTTCCAAAGCTAGGGTGAAATCATGTGAGAAGAAATAGGTGCCAGGACAAAAAAAAAAAAAAAAAAGTTCTATTAAAACAATTGACAGTTCACTGCAAGAAAATTATAGGGAAGGGAGTCTATAGGAAAGCTCAGAGGGATTTTTGATAAGGACATATGGTGATAAGACAAGGGGTAATGGTTTTAAACTGGAGTAGGGTAGATTTAGATTAGACAATAGGAAGAAGCACTTTACTATGAGGGTGGTGAGATACTGGAATGGTTTGATCAGAGGAGTTGTGGATGCCTCATCCCTGAAAATATTGAAGACCAGGCTGGATGAGGCTTTGAACAACCTGGCCTGTTGGGACCATGGCAGAGTGTTGGAACTAGATGGTCTTTAAGGCCCCTACCAACACAAGCCATTCTAGGACATGTGGATTTCACGGCTGGCACTAGTAATTGACCTTGTAGTAGTAATTTTAATCTTTGAGTAATCAAAATCCAGACAAATTATTTATAACCAGCAAGAGAAATCTTCATGGGATAAGGATTTGAAAAGTAAGCTCTTTGAGACAGCTCTTATTTCTTCCTCTCTCTTCTATGATGTATCTGCTTTCTTTAACAGTGCATACATTAAAATGTCTGTAGAATTCGCAACACGACATTTTCAGACTTTTGCTAGCAAACGGTCTGTAATGTGCCTCATGCTGCTTTGCCTTATAAAATTAAATTAAAAAAAAAAAAAAAGTATTTTGAACTGACTTTCATCCCATAGACTTAACTGTTTTGAGCAAAATCTTACCAGGATATTTAGGACACAGATTTACTGTCTGTGCATGCTATCTGTAATGACCCAGTAGACTAGAACATCTTCAGAAGACCAGTCACAATCTATCAAGTCAATGATCTGTGAAATATAAATTCTCTGTGAAAGTTGTTATGGCCCATTAGGTAAATAATAATACCTATTTTATAAACTCTATATTAACTTTATATTTATTGCAGAAGATCAAATTGATATGATAAAATAAAAACCAGCCTGAGCCTCCAACTGAGCCTCCAACTAGAACTTAAACTTCCCTGAGAGTGAAAAAGCAGTTATTTGCTTTTGTCACACCGTTCTTTTCATAAGCACCTCTTGTAAGATAGTGTACAATGGATATGAAATGACAGAATACCCAAACAGCCTATCTCCATTGATTTTTCAACTTAATTTTGAAGGCAGAATCTTCATCTAAGCTGAGTCAGATAAGTTAAAATAGGTCTCAATTGAACTGAAGGAGAAAGTTCTTCAAAGAGGCACAAAATTCCAAAATGCAACAATTAACAAAAGTAATTGCACTGAATTCTGCCTTGATTCCCTGGAAGGCATTCATCTGGAGAATTTCATTCCAACTGCTGTATCAGAATGTTTCAAAATATTGAATGTGTTTTCTTTTTTTTTTCCCTGAGGTACAGGGCAGGACTCTGACTCCCATATTTTAAGACGGGGAATCTGAATTGCCAACCTTAGAAATCATCTCTCCTAATAATAATCATGGAGAAGTTAGGTGCTGAGCCAAAAGGACTCTCTTAAGAATTTTGCATGGAGGGAAACAATCCCCATTGTCAGGATTCAGCCTAGTAGAGGTGTCTGAAGCCTATTCTATGTTTCTGTTGAGATCTGTGCTTGAGCTGTCAAAGCCTCTTCTCTGTAGTCTATTCTGCTAGGCTGCATTCCTGGTAAATTCGTTTTTACTTGTGGCTAAGATTCCTTGGCAAATCCAGTTGCTTTAGTATGGAAAGTCTCCAGAGTATGACCCAACACACACACAGAACAACAGGGGTTGGAAGGGACCTGTAGAGATCAGTCCAACCCCTCTGCCAAAGCAGGACCCCCTAGGACAGGCCACACAGGAATGCATCCAGGTGGGTTTTGAAGATCTCCAAAGAAGAAGACTCCACAATCTCTCTGGATAGCCCAGTCCAGTGCTCCAGCACCTTCATAGGAAAGAAATTTTTCTTTCTGGATACAAACTGGAACACAGGAAGTTCCATTTCAACACACAAAAAAAATATTTACTCTAAGGGTGATAGAGCCCTGGATAAGTCTGCCCAGAGAGGTTGTGGAGCCTCCTTCTCTGGAGACTTTCAAGAACTGACTGTATATGTTCTTGTTTGTCCTGCCCTATGTGATCCTGCTTTGGTAGGAGGTTTGGACTGGATGATCTCTGGAGGTGCCTTTCAGTCCCTACCATTCGGTGATTCGATCATTTCGTGATTCTATGATATCTTTGATACCTGAGGGCTGAAGAATGACAAATAAGGTAGACAATCTTCACAGCAGCATAAGGAGCCCTCTAAGCTTATTTTTTTTTTCCCAGGCTAATTAGTGGAAACTGTAAGTGATGCATGGAAAAAACATTACCAACTAGAGGGGGTCATCATGACTTCTTTAAAGTAAAGTTCTGCTTTAAAGCTTGGCCTCCTTCAAATGGGGTAGGAAATGTGGAGAGGAATAAATTTAGTAACATACCTCCTTTAACTTTTAGTGGGCTTTTGACAAAAGCTTTTGAGGAGACTAGGTTGACATTGGAGAAAATAAGTTATTGTGGACAATAATCAGTTAAAGATCACCATCTTTGGAGGTGTTCAAGAAACACGTGGCCATGTCACTTGTGCTGACATGGTGCTGTTAGGTTGATGGTTGGACCTGATGGACTGAAACAATTCTATGATTCAAGGAGAATGGAGTCCAGCAGAAAATCATTGGTGGAGTTCTGCATGGTTATCTGCAGTCCTGTGCTGGTAAACATATTCATAGAAGACGTACAAAATAGGATGAATGGTAGTGATTGCACCAAAGTTTGTTAGGACAAGGGTAAACTGAACAACTAGCAAAAGAGTTTGCAAGACTGAAACACTGGGCAATAAAATTTCAGATTAAATTTAATGTGAATTGTAAAGGTACATGATTAGGAAAGACAGTTTAGATTAACGTCTGAAATGGTGGGCTGTGAGCTGACCATTACCATTCAGAAATGAGTCCTTGGGTTGTGATACTCGTATTTTTCATCCTGTGTAAATATATGGTTGGATTTTTTTCAGACAATTAATTCTTTTTGTAATCTTTTCATGAACGTATCAGATGGGTTTGCCAATTTGAGAAATAAATCATCACATCTTTCCATCCACAGTGGATAATTAGCAGCATGTAACTTGGAACACGACTGATTACAACTGAAATTGTATAGCATGACTCATCAGTTGATAATTAGATCTCCCCTCATTCTGTACCTAAGTCATGTCACCATAATCTCTAATGATAAAGGAAAGAATGACTGATTTCATGCTTTTGGCAGACAGAAGCTGCATTTTTCTAATGTAGTTACAATAAGGAAATTGAGAGATTTCTCTTGTATTGACTTTGTACACATTGCATTCAAAGCATTCTTGCTGCCCTTTAATTGATTCCCACTCCAGCTTCATAGATTTATAGAATGGTTTGGGTTGGAAGGGACTTTAAATATAATCTAGTTCCAAACATTGTGCTTGTGAGACACCTTCCTCCAGACCACATTGCTAAAGGCCTTGTCCGGGTTGAACATCCATGACCTCCCTGGGCAACGTGTTCCAGTGTCTCACCACTCTCACTCTAAAGGATTTCTTTCTAATATCCAGTCTAAATTTCTTCTCCTCAAGCTTCAATGCATTGTCCCTTGTCCTATCACTACAAGCCCTTGTAAAAGATCCTTTCCAGGCTCTCTTGTAGGCCCCTTCAGGTACTGGAAGGTCTTTCCAGAGCCTTCTGTTCTCCATGCTGAACAACCCCAGGTCTCTCAGCCTGTGGCTGTAGGAGAGCTCCTCCAGCCTTCTGATAACCTTCGTGGCCCTCTCTGGACCCTCTCAAGCAGGTTCATTTCCCTTTTGTGTTTGGGACACCAGAAGTGGATGCAGTACTCTGTGTGGGCATTCTCACCAGAGCAGAGGGGCAGAATCACTTCCCTCATCCTGCTGGTCGCAGTTGTTTTGATGTAGACCTTCAAACTCCTGTTTTATATCCCTGTTTCCCACCAGCAAAGACGGGAAAATCATCATCGACAAACAACACATAATGAATGTTGGATTACGACAAGATACTGCTGTAGGTGCTCCGTTGAAATAACGCTGGTAAATGTTAGGGAGTGATGTGCTATCTCAATAGAGTCTTGATCTAAAGCCTGAAGAACTACAAGTACAGATTATAGAATGCCACAGAATCATTTTGGTTGCAAAAGACTTCCAAAGTTTTTGAGTCCAACCATTATCTAACTCTGTTAAGTCTGGTGTTGAGGTACGTCTCTCATCACTACATCTCTGCCTATTTTAAAGACCTCCAGGAATGAGGATTCAATGATCTCCCTGAGGAGCCTTTTCCAGTGTTTTGACAACCCCTTTCAGTGAAGAAGTTTCTTCTCACATTCAACCTAAACCTCCCCTGGTGCAACTTGAAGCCATTGCCTCTTGTCATATCACTTGTTCCTTGGAGTAAGAGACTGTCCTGGTGGACAATAACTTATTCATAGAACAACAATGTACTCTTGTGGCCAGGAAGGCTGATGGTATCCTGGAGTGCATTAAGAACAGCGGGTCAAGGAAAGTTCTCCTTCCACTCTGATTCACCCTGGTGAGATTGTATCTGGAATGTTGTGTCCAGTTCTGGGCTCCCCAGTTCAAGAAGGACAAGGATCTACTGGAGAGAGTCTGATGGAGGCTAGCAGGATGATGTGTGGACTGGAATATGTCTGATGAGGAAAGACTGAGAGATCTGGGGCCGTTTAGTTGGAAGAAGAGGAGGCTGAGAGGGCATCTTATTAATGCTTACAAATAACTTGAAGAGTGAGTGTCAAGAAGAAGGTGCCAGTCTCTTTTCACTGGTCCCTGAGATAGGACTAGGAGCAATGGACACAAACTGGAACACAGGACATTCCACCTCAACATGAAAAAAAAAATCTTTACTGTAAGGGTGCTGGAATCCTGGAGCAGGCTGCTCAGAGAGGTTGTGGAGTCTCCTTCTCTGGAGACTTTCAAGACCTATCTGAATGCATTCCTGTGTGACCTGCCCTAGCTGACCCTATTTTGGCAAGGGAGTTGGAACTGATGGTCTTCAGAGCTCACTTATAACCCCTATGATTCTATGACTCTGTGGTTCAGGCATTGATATTGAGTTTGTATGGTTCTGCATGGGTTTCCAAGAAGCAGGATGGCAACTATGACCGTAATCCTTTAAGCATTTTGATGCATATTTAACTTACTGGGTTCTTTTTACCTCATTAGCACAATAAAGCAGTTCAAGTAATTAAAAAATGAACATTGATTTGTGTGCAAATTTTGCACATTATCTAATCTGTATTAGAAGCAGAGAAGCAGCCAAATTATACTAGTGTGTTGAACATACTTAGGCAACAGAAGCAATGAGAATTAAACAGATGAATATTTAACAACATCATCAACTTTTATAGCATCTGCATGATGTAGTTAATATGCAAATATTTTGTACTCCTGTAAGCATGAGGAAAGATGACCAGGAAATCTCTCTTGATCCCAATCTAATAAAATTCACTAAAGACAAGTGTAAACTCCTGCATCTGGGGAAGAACAATCCTATAGATCAGTACAGGTTGAGGGTTGATCTGTAGGAGAGCAACTCTGAGGAAAAGAACCTGGGACTCCTGGTGGACAACAGGATGACTATGAGCCACAAATGTACCCTTGTGGCAAGAAAGCTGGTGGCATCCTGGGGTGTATCAAAAAGAGTGTGGCAAGCAGGTGGAGGGACCTTGCCCTGCCTGTCTATTCTGCCCCGGTGAGACCACATCTAGAGTATTGTGTCCAGTTCTGGTGTTACCAGTTAAATAAGGACAGAGGCTTTCTGGAGATGGTACAGAAAAGGGATACAAAGATGCTGAGGGGACTGGAACATCTCTCTTAGGAGGAAAAACTGAGAGAATTTGGCCTCTTTATTCTGGAAAAGAGAAGACTGAGGGAGTATCTCATCAATGCTGATCAATACTCAAAGGGTGGCTGTCAGGAAGATGGGACCAGTATTTGTTCAGTGGTGTGCAATGACAGGACAAGGAGTAACAGGCACGAACCTGAACATAAGAACTTCCATTTAAACATGATGAGGAACTTCTTTAATTTAGGGATGGTGGAACACTGGACCAGGTTGCTGAGAGAGGTGGTCGAATCTCCATCCGTTTAGACATTCAAACCCACCCAGATGCATTCCTGTGTGATCTTCTCCAGGTGACCCTGATTTGGTAGGGAGATTTTTCTTGGTGATCTCCAGAGGTCCCTTCCACCCCCTACCATTCTATGATCCTGTGAAACAAATTGCATGTCTGCACCAGTCTTAATCTTTAGCCACATACTGAGTCTGTATGAAGTATGATCTGTAAGCACATGTGTGAGTACCTGAAAGAATGGAGCCCTTGTGTTTAACCTTACAGTTCTTTATCTGATTTGGACTGGAAGGACCAATGCAGGTGGGAGTAAGTCTTTTTATAGTATCAGGTGATAGAATAAGAAGAAATTACCTGAAATGTTGCAAGGGAAGGTTTAGGTCGGATATTTGGAAATATTTATTTCCTGCAAGAGTGGTCAGGTATTAGAAAGGATGACCAGGAAGGTGGTGGAGTCACCATCCCTGGAGGTGATCAAGAAAAGTGTGGACATGGCACTCCTGGACATGATTTAATGGCCATGGTGGTGATTAGGTTGATGGTTCGACTCAATAATCTTAGAGATCTTTTCCAACCAAATCAATTTCATGATTCTGTTCTATGATTAAGGATCCTTTTCCAGCTGATGGATAGCTCAAAAGCAGAGTCAGGGGTTTTTTTCCAAAATGTAATCCCAATGCAAACTTAAAAGATGTATCTACACATTAATAATACTTTAATCATTCCCAAATGCAAATCAAGATGCATAATTTTCCCATAAATCAACACTGTTTTACAATTTATGAAACTGTATGTTCAGTGCTATTCTCTGGAAAAAAAAAACCTAAGCAACTAACTAAAATTGCCAGCTGATAAAGTAAATGAATGACAGTATTTTCTATGTAACAATATGAAATATTTAGAAACTAAAGCTAGTACACCAAATAGATTAAGAAAATCCACAGGTCAGATTTAAGGTTATACTATAATGATGAAAAATGTATTCCTTTTATGTAAATGTGAATAATCAATGAATAATGTATGTTTGTTATGTAGGCAATGTAAAATTTATTATCTCCTTTAGTATTCGCTGCTTGAGTTTGAAGTGCTTCTCTCTGTAAATGATGCAATAGGTAAGTACATCTGTGTCATTTAACAGCCTAAGTGGTTTGTGTTAGAACAGTGCTACAGTCAACTGCAAAGTTTAGGAACTGTTGCCAAGGACCTCAAAGTTTCTGTGTAGTGGATGTTTTAGTCTGGTGATTTGTTTGAGATATTTTGAAACTTCTATGGAAAATCTCCTTCAAGAGCCTGACAGTTGAAATAATTGGAAGGTTCAGGAGTTTGGAGACAATGTCTTATGAGGAGAGGTTGTAATAGCTGGGATAGGTTAGCCTTAAGAAGAGGAGGCTTAGAGGAGACCTTATTGCTCTCTACAGCTACCTGAAAGGAGGTTGAAGTGAGGCTGATGTGGGCCTCTTCTTGCAAGTAACTAATGACAGGACAAGAGATAATGCCCTCAAGCTGCACCAGGGTAGTTTAGGTTGGATATTAGGAAGAATTTACTGAATAGGCTGCCCAGGGAGGTAGTGGAGTCACCATCCTTGGAGGTGTTAAAAAAATTTAGTACACGTAGCACTTTGGTACATGGTCTAGTGGTCAGGGAGGTGTTGGGTGGAAGATTGGACTTAATGATCTCAGGTCTTTTCCAACTTTAATGCTTCTACCATTCTGTAGTTCCACTAGTGAATTCCTCTTAATGCTTCTATCATTCTGTGATTCAAGTAGTGAATTCCTCTGTGTATCTAACACCTACATAGAGCTGAAAGATTTATCTGTGTGTTTTCTGAGGTTCTTCCTACTGGTTTTGTGCTTCAGGGATGCTGCAAGCAGCTTTCTCTGTTCTGGCAACTGGTCAAGGACAAAGCAAATTCTTCCTCCTTGGGCTGGTGGTGTGTGTTATATTGGCTATTATTTTAAGATGTGTACTGTAGGAAATGGAGACTTTGTCAGCAAGGTTTGCTGGGTTGCGGAGTAACAGACAAGTGGTGAAGACCCAGTTCAGATCAGAGTCTAATACAAAAACTGAATGAGGTGAAAAGATTATTCTCTGTCACTGCTTTATTCCCAGCAAGGAAAAATTGTAGGGTTAGATCGTTCTTTGTAGCAGTCTTCAAACAGGAATGAATTAATAAATGAATGAATGAATGGATGGATGGATGAAAGCTTGTAGCTGCTTAAATGGGAAAGCCAATGGATTTCCTGTGAACTCCCAATGACTTGGTACTGCAAGCCCTGGCAGCAGGGTGTGGGGTGGCTCAAGTTCTGCAACAATCCCTTCGTCAGTCCTTTCATTTGAGAAGAGGATCACTTCCTTGAAAGCTAGCATTCTTAAAGTTAGCATTCTTTTGGGAAACAGCCCAGGTGAGTAATCATAGAATCATAGAATCATTTTGGTTGGAAAAGACCTCTAAGATCATTAAGCCCAACTGTCAACCTCACACCACCATCGCCATTAAACCATGTCCTAGAGTGCCCATGTCCACATGTTTCTTGAACACCTCTAGAGACAGTGGCTCCACCACCTCCCTGGGCAGCCTATTCCAATGCCTGACCACTCTTGCAGGAAAGTAATGGCTGTGATACTGTGAAGCACCTTCAGCATGCTTTAAATCTGATTTCTGTCAAATACAGGAATGCAGAGACTCTAAAAATGTAGGCCATCATGGACTTTTCCTTTAGAAGAGATATTTGTTGATGCCTTGCAGATCCCATATCCACCTTTCACCTATGGATTCTGAAGGGCTTTTCAAAAGAAGATGTTGTCACAATTAATAGTGTGACTGGCAGGAGTAGAGAAGCAATTGTGCCCCTGTGCTTGACACTGGTGAGGCCACATCTTGAATATTGGGTTCACTTTTTAGCTCCTCTCTACAAGAAGGACACTGAAGTGCTGCAGCATGACCAGAGAAGGGTAACAAAGCTGATGAGGGTCTGGAGAGAAGTGCCTAAGGGAACTGTAAGAAGAGTCTGAAGAAGAGGATTCTAAGGAGGGACCTCATTGTTCTCTGTAACTCCCTGAAAGGAGGTAAGGATTCATCTCTTCTCTCTGGTAATAGAATGAGAGGAAATGGTCTGAAATTTTGGCAGAGGAGTTTAGGTTGGATATTAGGAAAAATTTCTTTCCTACAAAAGTGGTCAAGATCTCAGGGAGATAATGGAGCCGCCATCCCTGGAGGAGTTCAAGAAATGTGGACATGCAGTTCAAGAAATGGTTTAGTGACCACAGGGGTGTTAGACTGGTGGTTGGACTCGATGATATCAGAGTAATTTTCCAGCAGAAACAGTTCTATGATTCTATGATTCCCATGTACGGATGCACATGCAGGTTTAGGAGAGTGATGACAAACATTTATTTATGGTTCTAAAAGTGGTCTGTTGGACACCTTATTCCCACTTTGAGTTTTGCTTCTCCTGTAAACATAGAGTTTTTGATGCTGAGCGACTGGGCTACTTGTAGAGTATTAGAAACAAATGGATGCAGTTTATACAGATCTTGCAGAACATGTGGACTGATTTACAAGTCCTTGATCACTGAGTGGGTTGCTGTTTAAAGTTGCTCACCAGGGTGCCATCTAGGCTGCTTAACAGGGGGAAATCTGGAGGGTTCCCTGCAGTTGTAAAGTCCATCTAAGATACATACTTGCAGCTCTCTGGCTGGCTGAAAGCAGTCCTTGTTAGCAAGCTTTTTTCAAGTTGAACACAACTGCATTTTTGTTTTTGCTTCTGGTCTTGTATTCATGCTGCCAGATGGCATTGACAAGGAAAAAAAAAAAAAAAAAAAGGAAACACTCTAATAACTTTCATTGCTGGCCCTGCCACTGCCCTGCTTCATGAAAGGAGGTTGGAGTGAGGTGAAGGTTGGGTTCTTCTCCCTAGTATCAAAGGACAGAACAAGAGGAAATGGCCTCAAATTGTGCCAGGGAAAGTTTAGATTGGACATTAGGTAAAATTTCCTTACTGACAGGGTGGTGAGGCATTGGAATATGTTGCCCAGAGAGGTGGTGGATTTGCAGTCACTGGAGGTACTTAAAAAATGTGTGGACATGGCACTTCAGGGCATGGTTTAACGGACATGATGTTGTCAGGTCAACAGTTGAACTTGGTGACCTTAGAGGTCTTTTCCAACTGAAACAATTCTATAGCTCACCTTGATGGAAGCTCCAAAAGGGGAGATGGTGATCTCCAAAGTATTCCAGACTCATCTCCCTATTAGCCCTGCCTTATGACTCCTGAATTCCACAAAACTGCTTGGGCTGGAGATCTGTGTAGTTACATTGCAAATATAATCAATGGCTTGAAATTTTCTCCAGTGTTTTCTTCCTTTCCAAGCTGTCATAAGACATCAGACTTAATTAAGAACCTGCCCCTGGAAGTTAAATGCTGTAACTTCTAAGGCAATGTGTCAGTTTTCCGATCAGGTGTGGATGTTGAGAGGTCAGCATCTAACACCACCACAGAGATACTGAACCATGCCTGTTTTGTTAGAAAGGTTAGCTATTGTCCAGCAGGTTGAAGGAGGTTCTCCTGCTCTCTACTCTGCCCTAGTGGGGCCTCATCTGCAGTATTGTGTCCAGTTCTGGGCTTCCCAGTTCAAGAGGGACAGGGAACTACTGAAGAGAGTCCAGCCGAGGGTATGAGGATGATGAAGGAACTGGAAGATCTGTCTGATAAGGAAAGGCTGAGAAACCTGGAGCTGTTTGGTCTGGAGAAGAGAAGGCTGAGAGGGGATCTGGTCAGTGTTTGCAAATACCTGAAGGGGGTCTGTTCAGAAGAAGGGATCAATCTCTCTTCACTGGTACCCTTTGATAGGATGAGGGGCAACAGACACAAACTGGAGCACAGGAAGTTCCATCTCAACATGAGGAAAAACTTCTTTACTATGAGGATGCTGGAGCTCTAGAGCAGGTTGCTCAGAGAGGTTGCAGCGTCTCCTTCTCTGCAGACTTTCCAAACCCATCTGCATGTATACCTGAGTGGTCTGCCCTAGGCGATCCTGTCTTCTCAGGGCAGTTGGACTGAATAATCTCCAGAGGTCCCTTCCAACCCTACCATTCTGTGATTTTGTGATTCTCTTGCTACAATAGGAACCATGTTTGATGGCTTTCCTCTATCTAGGTTTCCAACCAGAGTGATGATAAAACTTGCCTCTGTAGATTAAAGCTAAACAGCTGTTCCCTTGCAGCAGGTCTTCATTTTCATTGTGTTATCTTGTTCTTGTTATAAGTGTGGAAATGCCAATACTCATAGTAGGTGCAAAATTAAAACAATAGCAAGATCCTCTTTATTCCCTAAGCACTAAAGAAACAAACAAACACACAAACAAAAAAAAGTTGCTTCTTAAGAGGAATTGTATGGACTAGGTTGCACACATTAACCTCCAGAAAGCACAGCTCATGGCCACTTGTCATAACAACTAGAAAGCTGGAAGTAGAATTCAAAATTAAGACTAATCCCACTTCCCTGGAACAAAGTGGAAGCATCTCAGGTACTTAAGCTTAGATCTGCTTCAGAATAAGGTACAAAACTACATGAAAAATTAAATCTGCCCTTGTCCATTGCTGTTATATTCTTCTGCTGCATGTCTGCTTCATGAAAGGATGAAGGACTGAAGAGGCAGTCGGTCTCTTCTCCCTAGTATCAGATGATAAAAAAAGAGGAAATGGTCTGAAATCATGCCAGGGGAGGTTTAGGTTGGATATTAGGAAGAAATTCTTTCCTGCAAGAGTGTTGAGGCATCAGAACAGGCTGCCCAAGGAGGTGTGGAGTCACTGTCCTCAGAGGTTTTCAAGAAATGTGTGGACACGGAACTTTGGGATGTGGTTTAGTGGCCATTTGTGATCTTAGGTTGATGGCTGGATTTAATGACCTTAGAGCTCTTTTCCAAACAGAACAGTTCTGTAGCTATGATTCTTTTTTTTGCATGTAAAAGTCGTAAGTCCAGTGCCTTTTACTAAGCCTTAGATCCTTGACATCACAGCCTAAAATGCTATAATGTTGTACTTGGTTTTTCCCTTCCTTAACAGACTGAATGAGCTGGGAAAGGAACATTTCTCATTTTATTGTTGCTTCCTCTTTGCAACTTACTGTGATGTGGAAATCTCAGCGAAGACTGACTGACTGCAGGCAGTGTGCCAGATGTGGTGGCACAGTTGTGTGGTTCCTGTTGTAAATAACTTGTATGTTCTCCTGTGAGTCCGACTTTAATGAAGTTGTATGTTCTGAGTAGAAAAAGAAAAAAAAAGATGATATACCCATGCCACAGGCAAGGACTTCTCACAACTCAAAGGGTTACATTCAAAACCAGGGCTTTTAAGACTGCTTACAGAATCGTAGAATTGTTTTCATAGAATCATAGAATTAACCAGGTTGGAAGAGACCTGCGAGATCATCCAATCCAACCTATCACCCAGCCCTAGTCAATCAACTAGACCATGGCACTAAGTGCCCCATCCAGTCTTTTCTTGAACACCTCCAGGGACGATGACTCCACCACCTCCCTGGGCAGCCCATTGCAATGCCAATCACTCTCTCTGTGAAGAATTTCCTCCTAATATCCAGCCTAGACCTCCCCTGGCACAACTTGAGACTGCGTCCCCTCATTCTGTTCCTGGTTGCCTGGGAGAAAAGACCGACTCCCACCTGGTTACAACCTCCTTTCAGGTAGTTGTAGACACCAGATCAGGTCACCCCTGATCTTCTTTTCCAGGCTGAGCACCCCC